>AYNK01000464.1:0-10392 GCA_000497225.1 Amanita jacksonii TRTC168611 | reverse complement strand
GGCCACACGCTCAGGGACGAGCGTAGACATGAACAGTTATTCAACCACTCTCTACCAATCATCTACATATACTGAAATGCTATCCACAATGTATTTGCGTTATTTATATCTGAAATATCAACTTCAATGGTGTAAATCATTGAGAAGCGTGAAGCAGGGCCGAGGGGCTCGGAAGACTTGGGTTGCACCGCTCCTGCCGGACAGCCGCCCAAGATTACCGACTTTAGATATGTGGGAAGACTACGTGAAAAGGTGGCAGGTGTGAGTACTTCCGCTGTATACGGGAGAGTGCATAACTCCATATCGGGAAGAAACACATGGAAAACATCGCACTTTGTCCCCAAAACGAGAGTATTGGCTTACTTACGGTCACTCAATAACATCCCAGGCTGAGTAATTCGTCGATAGCACCACATGCCTACCCCAGATCGCAGATTGGTGCAAGGCGCCGTCGTATATATAAGGGTTACTCTGAAATCCTAAAATGTGTGTCACCACGGATAAAGTCGGAATACAACCAAAAGGACGCTGTGCAGTCGGAGCAGGTCGGTGTGCCAGTACCACACATCACAGCAACGCAGCGGATGCATTGAACCCAGCACGCACACACACACACACTACAAACAACTTGGCTTGCTGATATCTCGAACCATTCCCTCCCGAATTGTCAACAAGCAATTTTGGAGCTTTCAAGGCCATATTCGCCCCGATGAGAAAAAAAAAAAAAAAAAAAAACGGCCAACTTTTCCCCACGTGTGTGAACGGATTGTTTGGGGGGTGTGTTAGAATGAAACCGGGCAATGTCTTCCGGCGAGTCCAACTGTAGCCCTACGTTTGCGATAAACCGAACATAGAAAGAGTTCCCGAGCCAAACAAAATACGAAGGAAGCCAGTCCGGAAGCTCGGAATGGCACCACCACCCATTATGTCCGGGCGGATAGGAATCCTCGCCGATCTCGCCTTGATCTAGACAAGTTCTAGAAACAAGGTCCCCGGCCTGTGGGGAGTTCTTCTCCTTAAACAGTTAAACTCTATAACTGTAATCAGCTATCATTGGGTTCGGCGCAGGGCTTTCGATGAGCCACGATGCGGGTCTATCGGGGCTGGGGCCAAGTCCGTCCGTCACCGCATCGAATGGTTTTACTCAATAGTAATGTCCAATCGGAGTAGAGTATAGCCTAGAGGAAACTTTATATTGTCAGCTAGTGTTAGTAGCCCTTGTGCCGGCTGCCGGCTTTTGGTTATTGTTTCTTTTCTCTTCCTGGAAAAAACAATAGCTTAGCCTGTCATTCTGGTCATCTACCGCGCCATCTGTCTCTTTCTACACGGCCATCTCCAAATTGTTCCATCCACCTACTTTTTCCCATTCGTATTTCATGTTACCCATTCATGGTAATAACTACCCGCAAAAACTTCTCTGATCCGAAATTCGGTCAGACATTCTGCCTTGTTGATTCGACTCATGCGTTGTCGAGAGTAGATAGATGTGTCAGTCTCATCGCGATGGTGCCAGCACGCGGATCAGCTACTGCGCGAACGGATGATGTATTAAAGTTGTGGCGAGTGTTAGTTTGCTTTTTTTCTGTCTGCTACCCCTCAGAGTGCGGTTACCGGGTGTGAGGTTTATTCCAGTTTCCTGTGGACCGTCTATGCCCGAAAAGTTTTTTTTGCCTTCGCATCGCCACAGATCCGGGTGTTGAGCAGTGTTTGGGCGACTGCGATACTTATCAATGCCTGCGTGTTCCGCATCCAATAACTGAGGTCATGGACAACACTCCTGATCCGCATTCCTCTACCGCTTTGTTTCCGTATTAAATACTCTTGGCGTTACTAATCAAATAACATTACAATGCCCCACCCCAGTCCGAATATTACCGTCTGAGTTCCCTGTCCACTTATAAGGCTAAACAAAGAATCGCGGGATGCGGTGCTCCTGTGTTAGTAGCACCCATAAAACTAGCCATCTCCGAACACAGCGCCACCTCTGTAACCCATGTGCATGATATCACCTGGCGTATTCCAGTTTTTTTTTTTTTTTAAAAAAAGCGCAGCTCAATCGCTTCAGACTCCGATGTAGTACTCACAGCAACAAACATCTCCCCCAACCGCCTGCAAAAAAAAAAAAGGCCAGATGTATGGTTCGTGGTCCGTTACAGGGTGAGCGAGGCGGTGGAGAGTCGGAGGGCAGGAAGGGTTGGGTTTAATATTGGGTCATCTACCTCATGTGGCCGCTCGCTTTATGACACTGATGTCGCTTATGACTTATAAACGTTAATACGTCAATGGGATCTTGGGCGTGTTCACACGTCACGGCGCCGGGAATGATTTGATGCAGTTATTACTTAAGACTACGAACCTTGGTCCACTCTAATATGAAAGGCCACTGAACCTACGAAGTACAATGGTTAATCCAATGAGTTCAGGTACCATGAGAACAGAATGAGGATTGTGATGCATGCAGAGTGATAGTTAGAATGTCCCATGGCCGAAATTCCCTTGTAACTGACAGATATATATGTGATGCACAGCCCCCGTCATCTGATGCGTTACTTTTCGAGGGAAATTTGCTGAGCCAAGCCCTCCTTAGCCCCTTCTTTCTAGTTCACTTTCTACCATTGCAAACAGATCCACAATTGCCCTGTGGGTTCCAGGGGGGGATTCCGTTTACATGATAAATTAATTAGCGTTTGAGAGCGGGATGACAAGTGCCAACGTAAGGGTTCCGTGTCTGTGGCCTAGACAACTGTGGCACTGACATCTTTATTCCACGGAAACAAATCCAATGGAGCTATGGTGGCCGGATGTAGGCTGAAACGTAAACTTTAAAGAGCGTTCTGATCATCTTTAGTTCTTTTCTTCCCAACCTTGAGTTTCCACCCCTCCCCCGTGCCAGCAACAGTGACTATGTCCATGCCTTCATCAGAAAGTAAAGGTGGAAAAACGAGCGAGCGTCTCGATGTTGCGTTGGATTTGTCAATTGTTGTACTGTCAACGCTGAAGAATGCAGCGAAGCTATCACCAATAGCCGGCATTGCTGAGTCAGCAGGCCTTGCAATCCAAATCATTGATATTGTGCAGGTATGGGCACTCCAGTAAGCTCTTGGGATTGGAAGCATCAACATATCGGATACTAGAAAGCACGGGGAAATAAAGATGGATTCAAGGCACTTGCAGTGGACTCAGCTGAACTCGTATATGCGATTGTTGATTCCCAAAAAGAAAAAATTGGTCGGCAGGAAGGCCTTCCACCTAGTCTTGTCGAAAATCTTGAACAGCTAGTAGGGTAGCTTGGTTTATACATTTTGAATGACAATACTACGAAACTAACGTCTACAATCTCTGCAGGACGCTCAAATCCATTGTAGCATTTGCTCAGAAAGGCACATCAAGGGGCTTTTTTAAGGCCATGCTCCGTGCCGGTGTTGATGCAGGGCAGATACTTGCATATCGTGAGAAGTTACAACAGTCTATGAGAGTATTTGGGGTAAGAGACACATTGATGTTCAATGAAAGTCTTTCACCTCCGGGAATATGTATAGTTACAATCCGACATGGATATTCGTGACACCGTGCATAAGATTGCAAAGGATCAAGAGAAACTGGTGACAAAATTACAAAACAAAAACGGACCTACTGGTCCAGTTAATGGCAAAGAGGTTATTGCACCACGTGCTATTGAAGGAGGGTCTTCACCCTTCAAATTGGCCAATGCAATCCAAGGAAATGTTCGAGTCGAGGCAACATCTGGGGATAAAATTAGCAACAATATTTCAAACTCAATCTCCAACAATTTCAGTAACAACGTCGTAAACAACAGCACGTTCAACGTCGGCAACTCAACAACCACCTATGCAAACACATATCACAACTAAAGATACTTTATTTGCCATCTGTTTGGCTCACCTCCTAGGCTTTGATATCCACCTTTCTATTTTATTGGTCAAGGTCTGTTATATAAATGTTGGAACGCAAGTGGTTCACGTCAAACCGTCAAAATTCTGTCACTCACTTCCTATGATCAACCATAACTTGACCTCTGTACCACTAGTTCATCCCCCCCTATACCTCTCGGTTCTGGTCCACACCCATCCCTGCCATTTCTATTACCTTACTACCGCTTGACATCATTTACCTTTCATACCGTGAAACATTCAGGCAACCTTGAAGATATTTATGTGTATCTTGATTTGTAACATGAAGCCTAACTAGTACGGAAATAAAAGATGGAATAGTGATCTAGTAGCGGGAATGCGAATCTGGAATGGATTCACCATGAGCCTCAGTTATCAAGTTCGGTACCGGAGAAAGGTGGGTGCGTCGAATATTTGACGCACGTATCAACGGACGGAGTATCGCAGTCTTCAAAACACTGCTTTCTAGGGCGCACACATATGCGCGTCATACTCGCCCTGCCAATTCTTGATAAATTTTGCGTAGGAAGCCGGGCCGTAGGCTGCCCATGCACTGGAATCCGGAGGTCTGAAATTTAATCCGGAACAAGGTTCCCCTCCAAGGACGTGCTTTGACGTAGGCAGCATGGGCAATAAGGATGGCGAACGCACGAGCGATCATCGATCATCACCATACAGCACCGATGATCTGTGAAAATGCAAGCGTTGCACAAACGTGGAGACGCGACAAACTCTATTCGGGATCAGGCCCGGATTAAAGAGGATATGTATCAGTAGGATTACCTGGGAAAAAAACATTCCTAAACCAACGTCTTGAATTGCGTCAAGAACGCCTAGCCACAACCACAATGCATACATAACAAGGACTCTGCTACCGGCCCATGGAATATACAAAGCCAATGATAAGATTCCCCAAAACATCTACGGGTAAAAAGTCGTATAATCCCAAAAGCAGAATGGTGACGATAACTTACTTGGCACCACGGCGGAGCACCAAGTCCCACAGCGAACACAGGCAAAATCTATGTATGCGGTTCTGAGAGATGAGTAGCATAGCGACTCACATGCCAACGAATAATGTAATGATGAGCAAAAATGGGTACATTCCATAGAAAGGACCAGCTGCGTCTGTAGTGCTGAGGAAAGGAAGAACTTTACTTTATGTCATATCTGAGCCTGTTCTACACCTACTCCACTTAGCCAATGGTCACTCACTATCTCTGAGACCGGGAAAAAAAGAACAAGTTTGAGACTGAAGACGGTCTTGAGAAATTGTGGAACTTTTGGTGGCGTCTGACGATAATATTCTTGGAACCTACGTCGACATTCGCGCAGCGAAGATAATTTTTGAACATACCTGAGAGGCCATAGAGTATGACATAGGCGAAGAGGAAGCTCATGAACGCGAGGGGCCCAAGGATGAGTACAATCCACTAAGCAGGTATGTAACCGTCCGGACGCCTGAGAAAACCTACCGCTTAAGGGTGAAAACGTAGCGGTGGAGGCAATGGCGTTTGACTACGTTTGCCGCATTTGAACGTGCTTTACGGGCGCTGGCCAGACTGCAGGTGTCTTGCAACATAAGAGGCGCGTGAATGATGGCTCCTAAAGGGGTCTGGCAATGCGGCTGCATGATCGTACGATTGTCTGGTTGGGCTCGCTGTAGGGTCCGTTGACGACATCGCCTGTGCTTCTATCTCGAGAGTTCGCGAGATATAAATCATCACTAGTAGACTGGCGCCTTCCGCTACCATAAGTCAAAGAATCTTGGCTCAAATGGCCAGGAGGAGTTTCGAAGCCGGACCCATCCGCGTTAGCGCCCGGAGGAATCCGGCAGCTGCCGTAAGAAAATATAATTATACTACATGGCATCCCCGTTGAACAAACTTACGGAACACCAACCGTTTAATTATCACTTTTGCTTCATTGTTATACTGCTGCACTGTAGCAGCAAAAAAGCTAATAATAATATGAATCATACCTTTTGTATAAACCAACTGAATTGATCTCAATACGAAAGCAAAAAAAAAAACGCCGTACAAGTTCGTGACAACACCTGCCACGCCTGACATTCTGAATTGAAACCGTGGGGCACTTGAGGTGCTGGCGTGCGTCCGTCTCCCAACATGAGGCATCGGTGCCAGTCCCATATTGTGTATTGTACCTCTATCACTGTATCAAATGCAGGAAACAACGCAGCTAAGGCTAGGAACTGACCCTGCAGTCTAACTAGGCCCAGTTTATAAGCGGCACTGCTCCCTTAGCTAGTAGTTCCCACATTAGCTTGAGTCCGACCCACTATGGCAAAGCTCGACGAAAAAACCAAGACGAAAAAGAAATCAGACAAGGTCGATGTCGGCATCAACGTTGCAACTGTCGTTATATCCACTCTCAGGGACGTAGCAAAACTTTCACCCATCCCTGGGCTCTCTGAATCAGCCGGCCTCGCGCTCACCATCATTCAAATCGTTCAAGTACGTTTCCCTCCCAGCCAAGAAATTTACTCTCTTTGAACGTTCAATTTCTGGTATAGCAAGTACGAACGAACAGAGATGGGTTCAGAGGCCTCGCAGAAGACTCAGCTGAGCTCGTCTACGCCATCGTTTATGCTCAAAGAGACAAAGTCCACCCTGAAGACATCCCGGCAGACTTGAACGACAACCTACAACAGCTCGTAGGGTAAAAATTTTACCATGACTACCGGTGCTAATAATTGGAACTGACTCCGGGTTTCATCTTGTAGCACCCTCACGGATATTCAAGGCTTTGCCAAAAAAGGCGCTTCGAGGGGGTTTTTCGTGGCACTCCTGCGAGCCAACGTTGACGGAGGAAAGATCCAAGACTACCGCGAGAAGTTGAGACAATCGATGAGGGTATTCGGGGTGAGTAGTAATAGTATTAGGCTCGTACACCTTGCACATTCAATAGAACTGACCGGTCTTCATTCATACAGCTTCAATCTGACATCAGTCTCCGCGAGGCTGTCCACAAGCTCGCCTCACAGCAAGAGGATATCATAAAAGGCCTCCAGGGAGGACAGGCATCACCAGCAGGCGGGAAGGGCAATGCTGGGGCCGATACTGACTACATCGCTCTCCGTGCCGTGGGCGGAGGGTTTGCCCGCCTGGTCGACTCGATCCAAGGAAACGTCCAGATCGAGGCCATATCTGGGGACAAAATCTCGAATAATGTGACGAATACGATCTCCAACACCAATTCAGGCAACGTCATGACGAACAGCACGCTCAATATGGGAAACTCAACGACGACGTACACGAATACATACCACTAGTCAGAGGAGTTAGGGTTGATGGTGGATTTGAGCTCCGCAGTGGTCATGAAATACAGTGTCTCCTTTGTGTTGGATCAGACCTGATCGCGTGACTAATTTAGCACCACCAGGAACAACACGCGCAGGGCGCACTCACTTGCTTATTTCCATTGTAACTGACGATTGTTTTTCTTATTGTATATCATTTCGGCTGTTCCGCATCGAGGTGGCACGCTTGTACGTAATACAAGTTGCTTCTGATATCGTAACCAGCCTTGAAGCCTTGAAGCTTGAGATTCGAGCACCATTTAGACTTGCAACGTGTTAGATCGTATCATATACATACAGGAACCCGGCAATTACAACCATATTTACATCTGTACAACACGAGACCGACAACAGGGGGTAAGCAAGGATTTAGGCAGCACATTGCAATCAAGACGACCTAGGTCGGTGAGGCTGAACTGCTTGCCAGACGTCAATGCATTCCACGTTGGACATAGCTCGTTCCAAAGCCTTTGTGATTACCTGACTCTAAGGGCCTGTTATTTGATCCAACGTGTCTTCCGCAAATACAACTGCCAAGCCCCTGATGGATTCGCAAACCTGTCAGGGCTTTGTGTTTTGATAGACTCAAATGAATGCACTCACGCTTCTAAGTGAAAATTGATATGACAGTGGAAGCTCCTGCCAAACGGAGCCATTCCATCAGATGGTTACAAATAAGCTATGGACGGAACTGACCACGGTCCAGGATCGTGACATTATCACTTAGTTCACCACCAGTACTAACCACGTCCCATATTGGCGGTGTAGCTATGTTGGTGAAACTCGATCCTGCAGTTCGAATGACTCCAAATCTATGCTATCCATTCAAATGCTCATATTCGTGTAAGGCTCAAGTGAGCAAGAGAGTTAACTTACGCCGTGTAAATGGAGTGGATGCTTTGAATAATGTCAGGATGGCTCAAAGAAGAATGTCAACATGCTGGTGATAGGACACTTCCTCCTAGTACCGTAAGCTCAATCAAGCTATTCCCTGGAAGTGGAATAAATGAACCCTGCGGCAAAAGCTGGTATGGGTTTGCGCCATTGAGGATTTGTAGCAACGCTGGGACGGGAACAGATGAATAGGTAACTCCATTGAATGTAAATGAAGGTCCCGTAAAGTTAACATCAATGTTAGGTCAGACTGAAGTCCGGTGTGCCGGATATTTTCTGAAGAGGACTCAATGGCTAAGGGATGAAATATGACTTATCAATATAAAGTGAAGAGATAAAAGGCCCGTACGATGAGATTCTGTTCAACGGCGAGAGAGAAATCAGTCTGATTCGTCGTCGGCTCTTGTTTTTGGGCACCTTAATACCCGTGTTGACACCGGGCTGAGTACTAGGGAAGACTGGAGGACCCAAAACTGAGAAGGATGGTATAACGCGTATCCCTTCATTAAACGAACAAACAGTTTAACGCCAACTCCATTCCGGGGCAGGATCTCACCTACAATAATTGCCCACTAGCTGACCATGCGTAGGCGGTAACGGAGTGTAATTTTTACGTTTACGACGGCGAGAGGAGAGGATGAGGTCTCCGGAGGGCGGCCGAGACCATTGATTGGGGCCGATTCGGGGTCGTAAGGTTGGTGGAGCCTGGAAATGGTCATTACTCGTGCAAGAAGTAGATAAGAGAGTGGAGGGTTTACCAACCTCCGAGTGTAATGACTGTGTTTGCTACTCCCCGTCGGTCAGCCTATACAAGAGCCGCTGGAAAGAAATAAGAACTCACCATCATCAACATCATAGACAATCGATGAGAATCTTGAGGGTCTTCACGCGAAAATTTGTCAAGGTCGCATCCCCCGTGAGATAGTAACCACTCATACCATAAATGACAAGCAAACCCCTATTAATGTGGCATTGGCATTGGCAACGAGGCTTAATTCCGCGTACCTCAAGCCATCCAGTATTGTGTAGTAATATGCGAGTGGTACCAATATGTTCTATAATGATTACGTGTTTAATAACGCCTCCCGCAACGTATGCGGATCCCATCACGCACCCTATTTGCTGTAAGATCATATTAACTACACAAATTAATTAAATCTTTATTAAAGAGGGGGTTCAAAATAACACCTACGTAAATTCGCTCCCAGGTGAGATGGGACATTGGGTAACCCAAGCAGCGCCATCATTCTCGGCGTTTCACGGTTGAACAAGACCATGCCAATGCTATCAAATTCTGGATGTTAGATAGATTCGAAACCTGCTAATGGAACATATGCGCACGATTGATGTCCCTTGCGCCATACTCGTGTCTGTTAACTGATTTACTACCTTTACCTGCGTCCGCCATGCCGTTTTAGCTCAACAAGCAAGAATAATGACGGGATGCACAAGGGCGCACCTGTAATACATCACCATAATTTTCCGTTATAAGCGGCCCAGGCAGTACCATTTGCCAGAATCGCACTGTATTTCCCAATCACCTCCCGATCGGTGGGGGCATACCTCGATGCAGTACAATACACCACTCACTCTCGCGTTGGGCCCCCATCAGGTGCAATAACCATTAACAATGTTAAGTGTGTAGCTCTGCACATCTCCAAACACTGGGGTCGAAAGAAGCACCGTTAAGAGGAATGATAAAAATGGCATCGTTCTCTTCGAGATTTTGCGAACAGCCCAGCCCACGCGAGGAGTTAAATAGTCGGGGCTTCAAGGTCCCCAGTACCGCCCGAGTAAAAGGGAGGGGGGGAGGTGAAACGGGGGTGACTGAAGGTGAAAAATAGTGTATAGTGCCACCCTGGTGGGACTGCGTTAGTATCGAATTGTTGCCCCATTTCGGGAGATCTCGTTTATCGATGCAAGGGCAAATGTTATGCTGCATGCTTTCGCCCTTGGCACTCCAACGCCAGGTAACGTCATGGGTGTCAAGCTTCAATTGTTTAGCTGTTGAAACGTTGAAACATGGAAGTTATTTAAACGGTTGAGAGATGGCTGGAGGTCATTAATCATCAACAAGAGTAAATATTACAATACACTCATCACCGTGTTCCTCCTTGAGCTTGATCGATTGATCACCCAAGCGCCCCCTTCCAACGCCCAGTACCACAGGTCTAGCCTACAACATCACGTACCAAACACAATTCAACGTATTTAACGCAATCAACCTGAACAATCAAAATGTGGCGCAACCATGATGAGGAGATGACA
>AYNK01003744.1:0-23575 GCA_000497225.1 Amanita jacksonii TRTC168611 | reverse complement strand
GATGCGTCACCCTTTACAGCTTTCTTGCTGACACATCTCCTTCCATATTTGGTATCTCCTTTGCCTATATAAACCCTAGGTACTTTGCCTGTAATCCCCATCTTTGGATATTCAATCCAGTCTCCCTTCTTTGCACCTACCTGGTTACTGCTGAGTTAGATGCCTCTTCTTCTGAGGGCTACAACGTCGAGTCTCTGCCATAGTGCCACCTTCGTGTGAAGTCCGAGACCCCTTCCTTGCCTATCGTCCAGACGGCTTAGTTGCTGCCTGAGAGCTTTACCCAAGTGACCATAACACTAAGGTATATTCGTCAGAATACTTCTACTTATATACATGTTTCTATGCTATTATTATAATATGTAAAACATGTATTGTGTGGCTGATACATGAAGTCATTGTATTATGTGGCTGACACACTTTGGTAATAATGAAGTGGCTGATACATGGAATTATTCCATTGTGGCTGAAACATGGAACTATTAGTGGAACCAATAGTTATCCAATGGCTGTAATGTTGAAGCGAAGCATGTTGTTGCCTCTGCATTTCAACAAGCAGAAGTGGTCAGCTCATGCGCCAATACCATCTCAGATGAACGAAGTATCTTTATAATCTCTGATAACAAAGAGGCTGTTTGCAACTCCATCAAGTGCAACAGACATGAATACCAAAATGCATTGATTAGAGTGGCAGAAACTCTATGTCATACACACTTAGCAAACCCAGATATCTGATGGACCTTCGCATGGTGCCCTGGGCATTGAGGCATCTGTGGGAATGAGTTAGCAGATAAAGAAGCAGACAAGGGTAGGGAGGGAAGTAACATTTCTGCTCTTACCAAGGGAGGGTGTGTCTCCAGGCTGGTGGAGGCATGGAACAGGGACATGAGGAATATCAACATCAGCAATAACCTCATCAAATTATGAATCAAGAAAAAAGTCCTGTGGATTGACTTCAGAGGTATGGACACAAAGAAAATCATGAATATTGCAGGCACAGATCTGGCTGAATTCGCTCGATTCAACAGAGCCATTACAAACCATGCTCCCACTGGAGAATATCATATGTGCTTCTTTCCAGAAAAAGACCACAAATGTCCTGCATGTTGAGCAAACAAGTGGTTTGTGATACAATTATAAGTGTGGGAAAATACCAGTGATGCATTGATCGAATACTGGTAGACCTCTGATTGCAGTAACACTCAATCAATCACTATATCTCAATATAATAAAAGAGATCTAGAATGATTCTATCTATGACAGAATCATACTGACTCATCTATTATATGAGATGACTGAGCATTCACACCTTATCTATCTAATATAGAGAACAATAGGCATGAGGGATAAATGCCATTATAACATGGGGTTAAAGAGCCAGTGGACAAATCACTAGGATTGTCCAGAGGGGGATCCATGCCACTCTCAGACATGAAGGGCAATGAGGAGGGTAAGAATGTAGCAAGATAGTTTTCACTCAGGGGGAGAAGGGGGGGTATGGTGGTATGAGAGAAAGAGAAGCCTGGAGTGTGACAGTGGCATCTGGGGAATCCTCTTGTCTCGCCACCCGACAACAACTTTTCCCATTCTTGTTAACAGGGTTCTGGGTCAGTAACATGCTGTATTACTATGGTGACAACGAAGTAACCTCTAACTCCTCGAGACTAGCAGATTTTGGCACCGTCAGATCTCCCAGTGCTCCAATTTCCAATGCAGCGAGGTTAAGCAACGTGAGGATGGATGCCTAATGTCAAGAGGCTTGCACCCATTGGTTTTTTGTCATCAGCGGGTGTTACTCCGATCCCGGCAAGAAAATGCACACTGGACAAGCCTGTATGGTAATCTCACATCTTATCCGCCTGATTCTGATATCGTTAACGAATGGTTACAACAGTCAGGAATGTTGCAGTAAATACCCGCCAATAGGTTTCCTTCTCACCGGTACCCGGAAGAAGCTTTTCCATGTTTACGAATTCGATGACGGGTCCGCAACTTGCCAATTTCCTCACTTGCGAGTTGGCCAGGGCTTGGCCACTGGACGTTAATTGGCCTAGCATGCCAAGAGCTATAAAATTCCCCACCGGCTCAGTTGCGAATTCTGCTATGTTTGCAGTTATAATGGCAGTCATCTTTTATCCTTCCTGGTTGTTATAAAGTTCCTCTCGCTGACTTTGTCAATTCCAACATACTGTGTCACGTGTAGAATTACTTCGATCTGGCCAGTAGACACCTGTGTTTTTACATCACATCCGAGGCTTGTTCCTCCTTTAAATTCTCACTGACTAACGATAATTCCATGAAATGAGTTCGCTCGCATTCTTGGTGACAGAACTTCAGGTCAGGAACATGACGTATCATAATCTTCACAAACATTGATCGTTTTGTTTTTTAGTCATTGGCTAGCGAGACCCGAAGAAAGCATCCTGATATTCGCGAGGTACTTGTTTATCTACCACTTGCGTCTCTGAATCGTACGATTCATAATATCATGGGAACAGGCCGCCGAGAAATCCCTCGCCATTTTAAGAGCATCCCCTGACCAGGCTACCGCTAATCTAGCCTCTGGTTAGTTCTACCTCAAATTGTCGCTCAGAGTTTAACGCAAGTTGTGTCTTGTGGGTAGATGGACCACAATCCGACGACCTGCTGCGACCCGTTTTCATGGGATGTGCAACCAAGAATTCCAAAGTGGTCGCTATATCGCTCGGCTCGCTTCAGCGCTTGATAGCACTCAAGGCAGTTCCTCAATCTGCTGTTAGGCTTATCGTCAACACGATGGGTGACGCCATGTCACAAGGGGTCGACATCCAGCTACGGATACTGCAGACGCTCGTATCCTTAATTACCAATTTCCCCGCAATACACGACGATCTTCTTGGAGATGTGTGTGCCTCCGTTTCTGCCTCCATATATTGTCTAATCTGCCTGTCAGGCGCTTCTCCTGTGCTTCAAACTCCAAGAGTCGAAGATCGTGGTGGTATCGTCGACGGCTGCCGCAACACTGAGGCAGCTTGTGATGTTTGTAGTGGACAAGATGGTTACAGAAGACCGCAGGGATGATTTCAACGAGCAAGACCTGACTGAAGTCACTCTCCCTGACGGCACGACCAAGAAATTAGGCCCATCATCTAAAGATGCATACTTGGTCTTGGAGGATTTATGCCTGCTAGTAAACTCGGAAAGGCCTCACTTTCTGAAACTAGAGTCTCTCCAAAAGACGTTCGCTCTGGAGCTGATCGAGAGCGTGTTAACAAATTATCATGATTTGTTCCGCAGGGTAAGACCAAACTGGGTTCCATCGTTTTCTCACTTTGAATCACGATATATGCTAGAGCATAGAACTTCTACTTCTACTGCAACACCACCTTTGTCCGTTGTTGCTAAGGGCCCTGTCTGAGCGCCCTCTATTTCCCTTGACTCTGAGGTGTACTCGGGTCGTGTTCTTGCTTCTCAAACAGTTTTCGTTGGAGCTCCAGACCGAAACCGAAGTGTTTTCCATGTTGATCATTAGGCTCATCACTGAGGAGCCTGACCCTACAGATCACAGTGGCCTACATTCGAATAAACCACCATGGGTACGAGTCCTATCAATGGAGATTCTCAGAGGGTATGCCAAGTGGTTCACTCTGTTAATTTTGGTTAATTCTTTCTTTTATAGTCTATGTAATGACGCTGAGCTTATGCGTAACCTATGGGATCGTTACGATGCAAAGGAGAACGGATCAAAGGTCTTTACTTCTTTGGTGACTGAGCTCAAGCGATTGGTAACTGAGAAGCCGTCGCTTCTGGGAGTATCGGCGCATATGGGGGGAATCGGAGTCGTCTCTGATGGACACGGACTTGATGTCAGCTCGGTGGCAGGCAGAGTTGCAACTGCAGCGACTGCGACCGTGTCTGGCGTGGTCGGCATGATGGGAACTTCTGCTGGATTGAGCGTACAAGGGTCATCCATGAAGCTGCAATGGTGCGAATTTTCATTGTATTCACGTTTCCTGACTCTGACGTTACTCAAGCATTGATCAACTTGACAAAGCTGACTCTCCACCTATTCCTGATACATATATCTACCTCCTCGCTGTCCAAGCCATTACGTCCTTATGCGAGGGTTTTCTTGCATTCACAGCACCTCTCTACACTTCCATTGTCGTCCAGAAGCCTCGTGTCCCAGGAGACGCTGCGGTTCGTGCTCCTCCGTCTCTTGACATCTCGTCGCTTCCGCCAGAGGAACCATCAACAAAGCACCTTCAAATACTTAAGGATGTCATTGAGAATGGCTGGCCCGCCCTTTTGGCGGCATTATCTTTCATCATTGGGACAAACCTATCTGAAGAACTATTCGTAGAGGTTTTGGCCAGTTACAGAGCCATGACCAATGTATCCGGAATGTTGGGCCTGACGACGCCAAGAGACGCATTTTTCACAAGCCTTGCAAAGCTGGCGGTTCCCTCTCGTGTCGTCTCTAGCCTCGACTCGTACTCAGATCCTCAAACACCTCGAGCAGGCGTTTCACTAACCGAAAACCTAGGGTTGGCTGGACCACCTCAGCCGCCAGCTCTCTCTGAAAGGAATATGGCATGCTTGAAAGTTTTCCTCTTAAGTGCCTTCTTCTTGGCCGGTAGTCTTGGAGAAAGCTGGTATCAGATCTTGGAGGCTCTGCAAAATGCGGACTACATCTTGACGTTCAAGGGAACGCATTCGCTGCCTAGTAGGCGGAATAGTCTTATACCAACTGCCTCTCTTCCTGCGAGTCGATCAATCTCAACCGGTGCACCTCATTCACCAGCCGCTCCTACCGCAGCACAAGGCCCTAAACACGCCCTCTTGTCAGATTTAGATCCGGAAACACTGCAAAATGCCATACAGCGCTTGTTCGATGTGTCAAAGAATCTAGAAGATTTCGCGTTCAAAGATTTCATCAATGCGTTGTGCAGGCTGAGCTTTGAGATGATCAGCATGCAATCCGAGTTCGGGGGATCAATACCAGAAGATGAGAGCGTGGACGACGTTTCCAGCTTGAGCTCTCTCACAATGACCCCGAAGAAGGACGCGGCTCACAGGAGGCGGGTCAGCGGAATCTTTGTTCCACGGACGCTGGTTAGTCCGTCCGCGACGTATATCCTCGCGTTTCGCTCATTCCTGAACAGCGAACAGGTGATTTTGGCCTGACGAAACTCGGAGGAGTCGCGATGTTGAATATCCATCGCCTGATCTACCGGTCGCCTGAGATTTCATGGTACACAATTACAACTCATCTTCTTTCTGTCATCCGGTTATCATCTGCACCGCAAGCAATCCGACTGCAAGCTGCCCGCGTGTTGGATGAAATTTTGCTAGTTGTTCCCCGGAACTTGACGACCACTGGTGATTTGCAAGCTCAAGTCCAGCGGAGGGTGTTGGACGTCTTGGCGCAACAAATTGTAACAGAAACGACAGTTTCCGCAGCAAGTTCCAGCACGAATAATGAACTCCGAAGGATGGGGCTTGAAACCCTCCACCAGATCTTACAATCATCAGGCCATACGCTTGTTGTTGGTTGGGAGTCCATTTTCCACATGTTAGAAAGCGTCTGCAAACCTCCACCTCCATTGCGCTCAGGATCCGTTGATTCTGTCATCCTGAGCTCTCCACCGTCTCCAACGAGGCTGAAGCCATTGCCCCAAGGGCTCGGACTAGGACTACCATCAGAAAAGGGATACACTATACTTGTCAAGATTGCATTTCTCTCTTTGACGCTAGTCTGCGACTCAGTGTCATCCCTTTCTCCCGAACATTTACGGCTTTGCATCAGTACTTTGGGCCAGTTTGGCCGACAGGCGGACACAAATATCGCCTTGACCGCTGCTGCGAGTTTGATGTGGAGTGTGTCAGATGCAATCCAGGCAAAACGCAAAAACGCGGAACAGGAACCCCTCTACAGTGAACTTTGGATGTTCTTGCTGCTAGAAGAGTTAGGATTGTGCACCGATTCGAGATCACAAGTCCGTGATGGTGCGATCCAAACACTATATCGCGCCGTACAACTTTATGGGTCAACTCTGAGCCAAGAAACGTGGGACCAAATCATCTGGAAGGTGACCTTCCCGCTGTTGGATGAGTTGACACGTGAACTTCGGCGGCGAGCAGCTGATGGGTCAGCAACAGACACATGGGACGAGTCAAAAGTCCTTGCATTACAATCCATTGGATCCGTTTTACATGAGTTTCTCGTGTCCAATATCGTAGCCCTGGGCTCCTTTTCCGATGCTTGGCAGACGTTTGTCCGCCATATTCAAGACTGCGTGCTATTAGATAGCGGGTTTAGCAGCGCCCCGGCGCTGCGTTGCCTTGAAAAGGCAATTAAGACCTTGACGTCTACTGACAAAGAATCGAAGGAGCGGGTTTCTGGTGTGCTCAAATGTGTCTGGGAAGCAATTGATGTAATAGGAAGCGCCATTCCTCGTCCCGCGGACAAGCCTCCTTCGGAGCCGCTGCCTCATCCTCATCCTCCATTTACCCAAGAATCTCTCGTCGCATTTGTGGACGTCATTCAATGCGCAAGAATTGTCAGTCATCTCATTGAGGGCGATGAATGGAAGCTAGACCAGTTGACTAGGTTGATGGCAATTTTGAAAGGTGTGTTGTCTGCAGCGTCCTCGCCGGCGGCGCTGATGATCGAAATTTCAAGACGTCTTGACATATCCTCATTCGCCGGATTATAGGCCCGACATAGACTCTCTTTCACCCTTACAAGTGAGCACGTTAGAATGCTGATTGACGAGTTAGCTCATGAGCTCCAGTCAGTTGTCATGGACGTTGTTCTTGGCATCGAGCTTTCAACCCCGGAGGTATCGTCTTTGGTCATCCGAGATCTTTCGGAGTATGCGACTCTTCCATTCCTGGCGTCATTTGAATTGCGGGCACAGAACTCAAAAAGCGCTCCTAAGCAAGTTACTTACATCGCATTATCGAAGAAGACGATGCCCATGTTGGTTCATCTGTATTTAGGATTCAAGGATGAAGTATACCTATACATGGATGGCACGGTAGAGGCACTCATTGCCGCGTACTCAATACCCATTAAGATGAAGTACGACTGTCCTGCACCTTCAAAACATGGGAACGATCTAGCTCTCTGGAAGACGGCTACGAGCTCCATCCTTCGAATCGTGAAAGACTGTGCTGGTCAGATAAAAAAGTTCGGTCAAGGTTAGTAGCACGGTCTGGATTGCTTTGAACGAGTCCTGATAAACCAATACTAGCCATTACGGATGAGCGCATAGAAGGCATCTGGCGACAAATTCTAGACGTTTTCAGAGGAGGGATTCTTGCGGATTGGTAGGTGCATTTCATATGTCCCTTGCGCTTGTGCCACATGCTGAGTAGATACACTAGTTCGCAGGCTGAATCATTCCAACTCGAGATGCAGGAGCAGGAGGAGACTTTTGATCTTTCCCTTATCAGTGCACTAGAAATTGACGTTGCCCCCTTCCTTGGAGACAGTCGCGTTCCAGACCATCTCGTGGCACAGTTGGGGACAATTCTTCGTCATGGAAGCCTTTTACAAAAGTCTGTGGATTACCGACACTCGCTTGACGGACATGCTATATATGCCGATAGTCGTCAGATGATTGGAACCCGCGAGTTTGAAGGAACCACGGAGGCCCATGCAGTTGTCCCACGGGAGCGCTTCTCATATTGGTGCTTCGACCTCCTATTCCTGATTTGCTCAGATACGACCAAAGGCATGTCGGATCTGTATGGTCAGATTCAACGCTGACCCCATTACAGAAAATGAGCTTTCGCGAAGACGCTTGGCGGCTCTCAGCCTCCCTTCACTGCTAAATCGGTGTCGGATGACTCTGGCTGAGTACGTGGCTGACGAGTCTCTTCGAGGACATGTTCCGTTCCCCCGGGCGAGGGAAGAGGAACTTCTCTATGTATTGCGTAAAATGTCGGAGTTGCGGCTTTGGCCCGGATCTCTCTGGGCGGCGCTTTCAAACAATCCAACCAAGTATTCTGCTGAGCCCCCCAGTATAGCGGACATCATGACATTTGCAGACCCGACACCAGCACGTTTAGTCTTAGAGGCAGTGAAGCTCTCGTCGATCGGTCACTTGTTCCACTTTCATACTGCATTAACAGAAATTGCTTCTAAACCTCGGCCCCTTCCCACTATGCCAATCCCCGCTTTAGCAGGTGGGCCGCCCTCATCGCGGACACTTCCATCAACATCACACGGCATCCCTGGAGGGGGGAAGAATGACTTACCTAACGGGTCTGTAAATGGCACTGAAGCGCCACGGTCAGACGCTCGGGTCCTTGCGCGGAGTTGTCTGTTTGCAATTGGAAAAGAAATGGGCGCTTCATGGTGATGGCCAATCTGTATAATTAATGCATGTTGCTGTAAATAATTTAATCTAGGGTTGAGTGTACGATGTTAGATCATTCCGGTTCTCTGCGGTCATTCCAAGCTACCGTGCATTGATTTTCGGGTCTTACAAGCAGCTGCCCAGCACAATTGTGTTTTCCAGATCTCTACGTCGGCATAACAGGGGTAATATCATACTCGACGAACACGGATACATCTACTGTTGTACAACAACTTGCTGCTCAAGCCTCGAAACTGACGTACTGACGCTCCATATGGTACCTGCTAACTTGTACAATTCCCTACCGCCTCTCAAGGGAGCCAAGTTACCGCTTCCTATAAAGCCACGGTACTCTGGACAGCTGAGTTTATAGTTCATGTCGCGGGGGCCGGGTTGAGACGCAGAGAAAGTCATGAGGGACGCTCAGCGCGAGAATGCTCATGCGGTGTATGGAGTATAGTGGCCAGCAACCATGTCAAGACATATCTAAACTCTACTGATACGTGCAATTGGGGTAGTGCACTAATACGATTAAGCATCTCTTTCGGGGGTCAGAGTCATGTATCCAGTGTCTTGGACCCATTGCCTAGAGGGGGTTTTCATACAGAGGGGGATGTGTAACAAATGCCCTCTCCTACTTCTAACAAAACTTGCGTACAGTGCCCCAGCAAGGTATATCGCCAAGGGACTAATCAGAACTGGGTATCGAAATTGTTCTGGCTTGGGGAGGATGATTGTGACTGCGTAGGAGCAAAGGCTAAACAGGTTCTGGAAGGATGCCTCGGTAGAGGAAAATGAGCCTCTATTTTCCGGTTCCACTTCCTGTGTAGGGGTTGATATGAATTCAAGGTAGTAATAGTGATGAATCATACCTCTTGAATGATGACTTGCCCACAAAGGTCAAACCCCCACAGGCCAACGCGACTCACAATCACGGCCCCCACAAGTCCCACGGCAGAATAAAACGGGGAGTTGATCTTGACGAAAAGGAATCCTGCTACTGTGATCCAGAAGGCTTGCCAGTTTGCAAACCATAAGCCTGCTCTAAGGGCCCCAACTTTACCCATCAAGAATGGCGCAAGCCAAGTTGCAGACATTTCGAACATGACAGATACTATCCTCGCGAGGGCGATGTCTGTTGCCTTGAAACCAGCGGAAAGAAGATAAGTAATCATTTGACCCCCAAAAGATAGGACGGTGAAGTAGAGCAGTGCCGATGCGAAGGACGGCCGAAAGACGGGGTGGTTAAAGTATCTTGACAAACCCTGTACCAAAGATGATATACGGGATAACACGTTATGGGACGGCCGCCGACTTCCACTGGGCAGCGTGCGAGGTTCGGCAAGAGCTGGTATCTCATAATAAACCTGCTCATGTAATTCATGAATACCTCAAAGCTCAAAGACACAACTACACTGACCTTTGCGATTGCATAGTATTCAATGGTTACGGAGAAGATATTCAAACCTAATGTAGCTACGATGGCTATTTTCGTCGACATGCCATCCAGCACCGATATAGCAAAGGGCCCTACAAGCTTGCAGACGAGATCGATTCTACGCATCTGGGAGTTGAGGACTGCACATGTATCAGGTCGAAAGGATTGCGTAATAGCAAGAATAAGGACCTTTCAAATCAGACGCTCTGTTTCCTGCGATTACGACGACCTAGAAAATGAATTCATGAGAACCATACTGAGATGTAATGGACGATTTTGTTATTTACCCAATCTCTCTCGACCGAAATTTTGTTCATAGTGGAACATAATTTCTCTACGCATGCTAGCAACGTTGAAACTCCCAGCAGGCCTGATTTCAGGGTCCCAGTCTCCAGTGACAGCATATACCAGAAGATGGCACAAGATACGGCGACTGCGAGTCGTTGAAAGACTGAGGAAGTCGGATTAGAGACTGAACCTCTGTGTATATCAGTTTTGAAAATACTTACCGATAGAAAACCGCACCACAACGAGTCGGTTGTTGTTATCAATGTAGCGGCCAACGGCTGGGGAGAATAAGATAGCTGCGATCGACCGAGCGAAGGCATAAAGCGATGTAGGTAGTAGAGTGCCAGGAAAGATGGTCGCAAGAAACAGAGTCGCACCAAACTCGAACAGGCGGGAATTCCATGTCGAGAGGATTACAAAGTGAGAGACATATAGGCGCTTAGATATTGCTGGTACCACAGAGTCAATATCACTTAGGCTCGGATCATGAATAGGTTGGACTAGCTCGGGCTGAGGTGGTAGTGGTTGGTTCGCGCCTTTCGCAGCAGAGAGCAATGCCGTCTGGTCATTCACTTCTGAGGTCATGGTGCATCTGGACAACTGTAGGTAAATATACGATTTCTTTACCTAATATTACACTACCGTTTTTTTTTCCCAGCTTTACCAAAAATTGCCGGTACCTGAAAGCGCTGTTCGACCGTGCTGCATAATAGTAATGAACAGATAATTTAGCAATAAACTTGACGATAATTTGCATAATTTTTCCCAGTCACTTGGGATAAAATTTGGGAAAATTTGTAGTCGAAAACATTATAATTCCTAGTATTCTGTATTGCAGAGTGCTTGTAATCATGAGGGAATTTCTGTTGCGAAATGAACTGTGCTGGGCCTGCTACGTGTCCCAAATGCCAATGAATTTTAGATCCTTCTCGCTTTCAGAGATACAATCTTCATTGCATAAATAGCTCGTCTCTCTCTTCGCTCTTCCTTGTCTGTTTGTCCTCGGTACCATACAGGCTCAAACAGAATTTACCATATTGTTGCTCTTCCCGCGCTCTCGTACTTCTTATCGCAAAATCAACACATCACTGGACAAATTCTAATACTGGCACGAAATTATCGCTTGTTGAGGCAATTGAAAGGTGTGTATTTCTGAGACCACCATTTGAGAAATTAGGTACTGATATGTAACTGGCAGTGCCCATGTCCTTGATAACACAGATGCCACAGAGATCAAGGACTCAATGACAACTGGTGTTCTTCGCAACAATCGGAATGATACTGTTGAGAGCGTGTGCCGCATAGCGAGCATCGGACTCTGTGTGATATCACGTGATCTCCCTCATCTTCCTTGGCATTACGCTGCGGCTTGCCCCCTTTCTCCTTTCTCAACAGTAATAAGCATATTACGGAATGCATTTTCATCTTTTGGGCCTCGGGTCTATAGGATCCCTCATTGCTCACCAGCTTCGTCATGTCTTACCCCGTTCACACGATATAACGCTCATATATAAAACTCAGAAGCAGGTTAAAGACTTCATTGTGCGTGGTGGTCTTATCAACGTTGAAAGAAACGGCGTCGCCTCTTCTGCAAAAGGGTTTCGATGCGAGGTTTTCGAGTCACCCGCCGCCGTAAAATATACAGTACAAGAGGTCAGATATGGCAAACTGTACGAAGAAGAAACGGACACAGTAAAGGGACAGCAACTTATAGAGTCCCTTATTATAACTACCAAAGCACACCAAGTGCTTCCCGCCCTGCGTAGCCTTCTTCCTCGCATCTCTGCCGATGCTACCATCGTTCTCGTGCAGAATGGCCTTGGTGTCTACGAACAACTCATACATGAGGTATTCCGTAACGAACAACAACGCCCACACTTCATCCTAGCATCTAATACCCATGGCGTATATCTTGAGGATGGGCACACAGCTGTACATGCCGGTGTGGGTTCCATTCAGTTTGGCATCGTTCCCGATCCTGCTGGCCGAGATTTTGAAGCGGCCTTCCATGACGGGAACATCCCACAACACGAACGCCAACTGACTTTAACCGACATTGAAAGGCCAATCGATGACGCTGCTAGAAAACGATATCAAAGCCTGCGTGTCACGGTCTCGGCGCTTACGCGTATGGAGCAACTGAATGTGTCATGGAAGCCAATCTCAGAAGTCCAACTTGCCATGCGCAGGAAGATTGTTGTCAATTCTGTGATCAACCCTTTGACAGCACTTATGAATTGCCGTAATGGAGATATCTTTGCATCGAAGTCCACGAGACGGATCCTGCGTTGGGTGTGTCAAGAGGCAGTCAAAGTGTTGACTGCCCAGCAGGTGGCAGAAACGCAACGCTGGCTTGCCGATCTTTCCACCCAAGGCATAGACACTAAGAAGGTTGGTGTAGGCCGCGTACCTCCTGAGCTTACCGTTCACAGTTTGGAAGATGAAGTTCTGCGAGTCGCTGAGAATACAAAAGGAAATATATCTTCTATGCTGTCTGATGTACGGAATGGGAAAGCGACCGAAATCCATTTTATCACTGGATATCTCCTCAAGCTTGGTCAAACTTACAATGTCTACATGCCGTGTACGGCGATGCTTCATGAACTAGTCAAAGCGCGAGGTCATATTCCGATGTTATGATATGAACGTTCGTGCGTTATTTGACTTATCTTCACAAGTTCCTGATCATAATTGAAGGCAATACATTACATTAACACAAAGTCCCAATACTGCACTATAGTAGAACAAAATGGTGTCCATGGTTTACGAGTCTACCAAATCCATTAATGATCGTCCGCGCCCGGCTTTCCCCATTTTACGATCCTCGTGGCGCCGTCGTGCCATGACCGAACTCGCCTTCTTGCCATGGTTGACATTGTGGATAAATCTGTTCCAACAAAGCCCACGCCATTGGATTGCACAACTGCGTCAATCAAGACGGGATACCTATTCAGAGCGTCAGAGAGCATGACTTGCTGATGACGCCGTCTCCACTTACCAATGGCCATACAACTCGACGGTTCGATTATGGTCAGGAGTATACCACCCTCGTTGCCTTACATCATCCCACCAAGTCCCATTCCGTTCATCACTTGTCATGACGACATGCCGAACGTCAATACCCTTGCGAACCTTCAACTCCTGTCGAACATCGTTGACTCGCCGTTCAATAACGTCTAGGGAAGCGTAGCATTCGTCCAGTGGTATTTTGTTGCAGTAGACCTGAAAATCACGATGGCGGACGTGAATAGAAATATACTGTTTCAAACTTTAGATATGCAGAAGGAGTCACAGCAGGTGCCATGACGAACCGGCGGTGTAGGCTTTCTAGACTTTTCGAGGCCAATTGCATGCCGAACATATTGGTCGGCCAGTTTCTCTAGTTTTGGGTTCCAGCGCATATACCTCCCGACATGTCTCCAAGCTGGGCTGTAGTCGTATTCGAACTCGAAAGGCTGATAAAATGATATGTGAATGCGAAGGTCCAGAGAAAAACTGTGGTTATAGCTCTTACGAAGTGAGTGGCAGCATAGTAAATGTAGTCATAGCAGAGCAATTGATTGTCAGGTGGAAGGCTGACATGGTGGTCTGATGATTCGTAAATAACAGGCTTTACAAGGTTATCATTTCGCGTTTCGGGGTATGCGAGGGCTGCGAGAGCATTGAATGAAGCATGACGATCATGCTCATAATTTGGTATAACTTTCACCCATTTAGGGGTCTTGGTATATGAAACGTCTGTCGTACTGAGGTTAGGTAAATGCAAATGGATGCGTTCGATGCGTACCAAGCTTCAGAAACTGTGGCGATCTGCCATTCCTTGGCCGTTCCGACTGAAGTTCGACGGTGGTCCATACATCCCAGCAGCCCAGCTCATCGACTGTTGTGCTATTTCTGTCCTTGACCTCGTGCCATTCAAGTACGGGCAACTTGATTGATTTTGAAAGCCGAGGGACATCAAAAACGGTGCCGAAGTCTATATTCTCGTGTTCGGATCCGATATGAGATGGAATGAATTCGCCTATAAGTGGTATGCGCTCAGTTATGATGCCAAGATATATCAGGTTCATCTTTTGTTTTCGTGTCAAATGGCATGATCGCAGTAGTTGTGTAAAGACGTACGAAAGTGATGACATCGTTGGCTATGGGCTGTCAGCGGGTGGAAAGGAAGATTCAGAACTGACGTACACCATCCAGCATCTAACCAGGACGTAATGTATTTCAAATTTGGCCTCAAATTATCTAACGGAGAAAAAAAAAAAAAAAGAAAGGCGGAGTTAAGAATATCGGAGGCTCGAAGAGAAAAAAAAAATGACGAACCTCTGAACCTTGCTGTTGGCGAGCCCACCACCGCAGACAATCGTTCGAGTTTTTCAAAGTTTGGCTCCGAACTGATAACGGTTTGGCGCCGTGTTCTATGCATGAGACCGGAAAACATGAAGAGCAGGAAAAGCGCGCCAAGGCAATAATAAATATAACGTCTTTTGAACATGTTTCTTTCGAGCAACCGTTCTGTGTAGGCGGGGCTGTGTCGTGTTTCCGCGAGTAACAGTTCGGTGTCACCGAGGTTTGTGGAAGAGTCGTGACTGGCTGGCATCCTGGGCTCCATCGTCGACATGGGTATTTGTAAACCCACCATAACCCCTATCGTTGCCTCCTTAGTAAAACGCGCACGAACGGATGTGGGTCGTGTTCCCCCCCGACTTGAGCGAATTGATCGGCTGGGGTGCCAACGAAATCTGTCCGCCACCTCCTGTTGTAGTCCCGTGCCGACCCGAAGCGCTTGGGCTACAGAAGCACGACTGGACGGTGGGTAGTTTTTAGGAAAAAGTAGAGCCTTCCCGCATCAAACTTTAGGTGATTAAATAATATTGATTACCCGTTTTCACTAGCGGGTTTGCCTGAACACGGGAAATGAAAGCTATTGAGTCCAGTGCCTCGAAACCGAACTTGGGCATCCCTGTAGTCTCCCCTTTACAGATCCCAGCAGCCCTCAGTGGGAAGGACTGCCAGCTCACAGGGCCGATCCGATCTCAACCGATCCGCGAGATCTAGACTGTAATACAAGGTTTGATTGGCTGCTGTGTGACATTTATGTGACCCTGCCGCGAGGCAGATTCAGGAGTTACTTTTATGCTGACATATATAATGGCCGTGGAACCTCCTTTATCAAACACAACCACCGGCTGTTTTCCGGACACCTTCCACAATGCGGGCATCCGGCACTGATTCGTTGCAGGTCGCTGGTGTCGTGCTGTTCTACATGACGGCAGCGTTGGTGGTGAGCCCTTCAATGCTCCTGACCATGTTTCGAAACTGAGAAAACTTCAGATGGTATTTGTGTACGTGAAAAGAGCGCTCTGCTTTCTATCAAGGGCCAACGTGTTATCTGTAGAAATAAGGCAGTCCTCAGCAACGCCCCCGACCTTCCTTTCCTTTTCCTTTTTATTCAGGTCTTAATCGCTGTTGTGCTTCTGCATGTATCTGCGTTTTTCAGTAAACGTGTCGAATTACCGGTAGTGGATAAAGGAACAGCAAAGAAAGTTGTTCCTCTTGTCACAGTTGGCATTGTGGGACTTGTTTTCAATACGCTGTGCCTACGAGGGGTCGAGGCTACCTTTTTCCAGGTTCGTCCTTTTAGCGGCCATGTTTGGTATCCATATTCACGCTGCAGCAGATTGCTAGAGGGATGGCCCTACCTCTGACAATACTTGTTTCAACAATCGACACTCATTCCATTCCTTCAGTACGAGTTTTAATGGCTGCAGCCGCGGTTACTGTGGGCTTTATCGTAGGCGTTGCCCCGAACCCATCTGTACCCGTGACATCAGCCCCTTCATTGTTATCTCTCCTCTATGGACTACTATCATCGCTCTTTATTGCTGTTCACGCAGTTCTCATCAAGAAATCGCTTCCTTATTGCAACAATTCAACTATACAACTAGCTTGGTGGACAAACGTAGGCTCTGCACTGCTCCTCCTCCCACTAGTCATCCTTCAACAAGAGCCCTTCGCTCTAGTGGAGAAGTTGAAAAGTCCCGAATGGAATGGATGGGTCTTTGCTTCGGGATGCTTGGTCACAGGATTCTTCGGATTCCTGCTCTGTATCGCTGGGCTCTTGAGCGTAAAAGTTACGAGTCCGATCACGCACATGTTTTCAAGCGTATGTGATTTATCCTTTGCTTCGTAATTTGATAAGCTGACAATCGTTTAGGCTGCACGGTCCGTAATACAAACACTGCTGGGTATTTGGATTTTCAACGACCTTCTCAATGTGTATGTTGATGATACTTTCTCGCTATTATTTGAGTATTGATTCCGGTATCAGGAGCCGCGCCACATCAATTCTCATAATCCTTTTGGGCACATTGTACTACACATGGGTTAAGCATGCGGAGGGAGCCCAAAAACCACCACCAAAGCGCCCAGATGTTGAATCAGTTCGATTCATACCCAAGGACGAGCAGGACGACGAAACAGTGATCTGGCGACATTCTGAAGACAAGGAGGAAAAGGTATAAATAAGTTTTGAGGGTGTAGCTATATCATGGACTTGAGAAAAAGGACACTTTAGGAGTTGTTGAATAGAATTTCTTTCTCATCGCAGTAGGCCGAATAACACCCGTTCATTACTTCCAGAAGGGGATATAGTATTTTAGGGTAAATAACACTGATCTCCCGCTGTCACACCGGTTGCGGCGTCACAAGGGGTTCCAGACCTGTTCCAGGACGCATGAGCCGGTTACGTTGCTGAAAACTCGTGCGAAACGAAGAGCCCGGAGGAAATTATCTCCCTTGAGAACCGCCAGGATCACATCCCACAAGGTGCGATGGCGCTTGCACGACTTCGGCATCTCCCGTTGATGTACCTTGGCCTGTGACACCTGCATCAAGCTACTGTGTCATACATTGCGTTCGCCATCATCATGGGAAGCATCTGCCGAAGCCAAAATCACAGCTGAAGCTCGTGCGGCAGAAGTGTGCCTTCAAACTGACGAAGCATGGTGTTTGTTCGGATAAATCATTGCGCCTCATATTCATCATGTTCCTCATAATCATCATTAGGTTGTGTTCGGATAATGAGCGCTCCCAAGGCACAAGATTCGGGACTCCGACCAGTCACGTTCGAGGCCCAGGGGACCGTTGTGCGAGCTTTCTGGGCCTTTTTCGGAACAATTTTTCTTCCGCGGCATACTACTCCTAAGGCCACAATATAAGCCTGCTCCTGAGGCATAAATCACATTTTCATATCGCTCAGACAGCAAGAGTTACTAGCAGCACTCTACCATGACTATCACGCAACTGCAAGAGTTCAATATCAAGCCCGATACGTGGTTCCTACGAGGCCCGGACGCCGATCACCGGAAGCAGGCCGATACCCAACCCAAGTCCTCCCATGCCCCGAAGGAAACAGCGACAGTAGAGAAGGAGGAAATATTATTTGAACGACAACTGGGTGACACCGAGTTATCCTACTATCTACCTTCGCGAGCAGACGGTGTCAATGATATGTAGGTACTGCCACTGCCACTCTGCATAGGGATTGACGACGTGTGCTGCCAGGCATTTGGGTCTAGAAGGTCGATTCAAGGCTTCGCTCATCGAACAAGAGCGAGTGCGCTTGGTTTGGTCCATCATGCGTCTGCGTCATCCATTCCTTGGCTCAAAAATTCGCATGCACGACTATGAGGACGTTAGGTTCAGGTATGCACCCTGTCCCCCTCCCTCCTGTCGTCCCAAATGCTAACTCCTTAAAGTTACAAATTACCCTCAGATTCCGCAGATGCGTTGGCCTCAGCCGGCGAGAGCTTATCTTTTTGTTCGGAGACAGCGGAAGGTGCGGTGTGTCTCGAGACCTCGATGCTTCCCACACCTTGACATTGCTGCCAGGTGTTTTTGATTCTTTTCTGAATGGCCCTCGTACATTATCCGACAACCGCTTGTCCTACCTCATCGTAAACACCTTGAATTCAGCACAGTCTCCGTCGAGCAGCTCAGACGTGGTTCAATGCCAATTCTCCTTCTGCGCAGTTCACTGCCTTGGCGACGGAATGGCACTCCATAACCTTGCAAATGATTATTTCATACTTCTGGGTGGCAACCTGTTATTGGCTGAGTTAACCAAGATGCTCGAAGATGAACTGAATAACCAAAGACGATCAATGGTAAAGCTCTCTTCAAGGTCACATCGCGACTTGATATAGACCCCGCTTGCAGAAATCCCTGCCGAATTGTGTAGAAGACAGGCTTCCACCAATCAGCAATGGCGCCTTCCAACGTGCAGCAAAACGAGTGGACTATCTGCGAAACCAACAGAGGGACATTGTACGTCATCTAATTAATATCACTATGGCGCTTGCTGATCGGCCGCGAAGGGAGGACAGGTATTCCCTCGGAGATCAGGTGCACCCAGAAAGTCCGCGGTGCACCATAAGGCCTTTGATCCCGAGCGGACAAAAGCTATCCTCAAAAAGTGCAAATCGCATGGGGTGTCAGTGTCTAGTGCAATGTTTACCGCCTGTACCTTTGCATGGGCAAGGACATCTAATAACTCACCGGAACTGCCCACGTGTGTATCGCCATTACTGTTCTCATGCCCCGTGTCGCTCAGATCTTTCCCTAGCTTGATGTATTCTGCACTCAACGTGCGGCCGAACCTCGTCAAAGAAGCAGCACTGCACGATTCCTACTGGTTCCTCTCACTCGGATACTTCAACGTCGTTTTGCCTTCATTCGTTCCTGCTTCTCAGGACCTGGCTTCCATCTTCTGGCACAGAACCCGCGAAGCCAAAAGGCAGAGTAACGCAGCCATGAAGACCCCGATGCTCACGTCGCGTTGCCGCCAGATGGCTCGCGAGAGAAGCGAGCGCGCGCAGATGTGGGCTCGGCTGGACGATGGAAAGCCTACGAAGCCAAGCAAAGAGCCCCCCACGTTGTTTGGCGAGACCTCGGAGCGACCCCCATCAAAGGCGCTCATGGGACTATCGCTCCTCGGGAATCTAGACGCCATGTACAAGCACTCAGCGTATCCCGACATCCAGCTAGATTCCCTCACCTCAGGATCTCGTCAAAGAGAGGGTGCCATGCTGTTTTTCGGCTTTACATTTGCGGGAAGGCTATGGCTTACGTTAAATTATGATGAAAATGGATTTGAAAAAGAGGTCGTAGAGAAATTCTGGAGAAATGTGCTCCAGGTTGTTGATGGTTACATGCTTTGATAGCTTGGCTTTAGTTTATTAGATACCCTGCTTCGAAGTTGTGTTGGAAAATTTACTAGCATGTACCAGACTGCAAGCCCAGAGTATGGGTTAAAAGGGGTTATAGGATTGACGAGGTAGGCCGATCTCGCAACAAAACAATAGTAATCTAAATCATACCAAAGTCTGTTAATACAGTACCGTTCATGCTTCTACTCTCGTCGAGGTGGAGCTTCATGTTGAAAGTTGCCAAAAGTGCCTCCATCTTGCGAGCAATGGGGTCATTCAAGTCATCTATTTATCTCCGGATGATTGAAACCACCTTGAGAACATCACAGTAATTTGGACAGGGATCAAGCAGGGTGTTCAAGTTGTCATCCATGTCGTCACCACCTGTTATTGAAATAACATGATGTGCTGTAGCGGACCCTAAAATGACAAAAGAACCGAGGCTACCCAAGGTGTGAAGGTGGGAAGGGCACTGTTATATCCAAATACCTCTAGGAGTTTGGCCCGGGGCTTGTATTCAGGCTAATTTCAACTCTGGAAACAACATTATTATTACCCAACGGAAAAGAGGCTTCATCAGATTGCGAAAGAGAGATTGTCTCCTTTGCACCTCAAATGTCTGGCAGCTCGCGCTGAATCAAGCGCCTCCAAGTACCTTCTTTCCACCAGTCATTCATACTCTCGATCCGCTCCCATAGCGCTTCTTCGTCTACATCATAGATCTCATACTTTGCACCCTCTAGACTTTGGTGCTCTCGTTGAGCCACGCTTTTCGCCGCCTTATTCTCACCCCTTCGGGATGAGAAGGACTAGCTAAGCTTAACACTCGTCAGACCAGCAATGAGAACTCACTTGAGCACTTCCAACAGCTCTTTTCGATCTGGGAAGAAAAGCCGAGGCTCTAGAACCGCAAGAATGCCCAGCGCGGCCCGGTAGAGGAACGCGTCCCCTTCCAACACGAAAACGTCCCAAATACGTGCACACGTTTCGAACGGCAAATGATCCAGAAACAATGATAGAAGCCAGTCTGGCAGGTATGCGCTGGGTGAAATGTGATGTTGTTTGAAGTTGAAGTATACTATCCGTCGAGTCAGTGAGTCGAACTTGTAATGACAAAACATGGGAAACATGCAAGGTACGTACTCTTCGGCATCCCGTCCGCAAGAAGGGTGTCAAAAATTCTGGGGGTGGCGCGGGATAAAACACAAGCGCAATCATCATTCACCCAAGACTCACCGGTAATACGCTTCTACCTACAAGTTCTTCAGCCAACCTGGGTTAAACTTTTCGTTTATATGTGGGCTTACATCTTCCCGGGCCGCGTCGCCACCATAAAAGCTACGTAGGCAATGTCGTTCGAGGAGGTTCTTCATCACATTAAACCCCTGCTGCGCGGGCATATTAATCAACACCATCGCTGCGATTTTGGCAGCGCCGGAGGTGTAACCTAAACCCTCATCGCTACGGGAAACGACCCAGGCACAGAGCATGTCCTTGAGATCAGGATAAAGGGGGCCGGAATCAGGATGGAAGATGTGGAGCGAGGGTAACGTTCCTAATATGTCCTCCTCAATCAAACTCAGAGTTGCCGCAGGAAAAGTCCCCGAAGTTAATGTCCGCTTGGCGCGGGAAAGGCACATCCGATAGTGGTCTGCGTCATTGAGACAATATTAGCGGACAAATCAACCCATATTGGTGAAAAACCCACCTTTACTAAGGGCTAATGGATTACCAACGGCATGCTGCCACATTGGTGCACGAAGTTTTGTGGGTATTCCACGCCACCATAATTTACGAAGAACGGTATTTTTGTGCACGGCACGCCAGTCTGGAACTATCTCTCGCTGCCATTGTTGTATTGAGTCCTCTATCTCCTTCTCACGTCGAAGACGGCGTTCTTGTAGAGCTTGTCTGCGCTTTTTCTCTGCATACGAACAACTCAGCCACGATGCATGGATATTCTGTGATAACGCTGACCTGCTTGCTGGCTCATCTTCATCATATTTCCCCAAGTAGATAAATGCATGGTGTCCTCCTGTTTCGACTTTGGTGGAAGATGCACTGGTCTAGTCCTGCTCATAACTTTTTCGAACATACTTGGGCCAGCCGAGCGTGCCTGTCGCTGTATGGGCGGCCGAACCGCAAAATCGGTCGTCGACTTTTGCAGAGTGACGGGTGACGAGGATGATAGTTCGGGAATGGGAGAGGTAGTTGAGGTTAGTGCAGTCCGGAGTGTAGCAGACTCTATCTCTGATGCTGGTGTATGTGGTTCTGTCGGTGACGACGACGGGGTGGAGGGCAAAGCGGAAGATGCGCCAATGCTTAGTGCCGGACCACTGGACGACTGGATGTTTTCAGCGGGTCCAATACTGATATTATCGAACGGGGGTTCTGTAGGTGATATGGGCAATTGCTCAAACGAGTCTCTGGTCCCAGTTGGCGGCCCACTTCTGGAAGGAGATCGCGACGGGGTATCCCGCTGCAGGATTTGGGCCGCCCCGCCAATGGTAATGCTAGGCAGGGATTCATATATTTCCTGAAGGTCGGGTTGGGGGGCATGGGTGTATTCTTGGGTTTCATCATTTGTTTCCAGAAAGTCCGAAACAGGCAAGTGGATATTGGCTAGCTCTTCCCGCAGAGCTTCAGGGGAGAAGTGGAACGATGCGTGCAAGTCTCCTACTGAGAAGGGATCTTCATATTCGTTTGCTGCACTTATATTCAATGGGGGAGGGGTTTGGTGGGCGGACATTTGCAGCAGAGTCTAGAGTTCTGTCATAGTTATCGAGGGCCAACTGTGACCGTCACTTTTTTATTTTATTTTTATTTATATCAACTTTGTTTATTGTCGCGGCCGGTAAAGGGTACGACTAGGTAGACACAACCTGCTGAGAACTAAAAGTAATCATGTACACGACGAGTAGGAAACTTCGCCCATGCCGGGCGATTGATAGCGAGTTATGCCCAAAAAGAAACCTTTAAATAACGAGGTTATAGCAATGGTACGATGGAAAAGAATTCCTGCTGAGCTCTTACGAACCCCTAGCGGTCCTTTTCGTGCATCTGTCAAGTCGAGTGGTAGCTAGTCTTGCGCGACGCTCGTCGGCAAGGATCTTCATGTCTTTAGGTTTTGAGCGAGCTTTGAACCACGGGCAAATAGTCGACGAGGCAGCATGAGGCCCCTATGTTGCGTAAAATTGGACAAAATCTACAATTAGTCACTCCCAGCTGGATGATCACGTGGGATCAGCCGTGATCCTGATGAATCATCGTGAATCATCGTGATCATGAGTGATCCGGGGTGATCCTGTGTGATCCGGGGTGATCCTGCATGATCCCGCATGATCCATCTGTGATCATGAGTGATCATGATATTACTCTACCTCTGAGTCATGCGTGATCATGACATGAACAATAAATATTTCAGACTGCTTCGTGATCTCGATGATAAAGGGAAACAAATACGAAATCTTATACAAGGATGATCCTGCATGATCCTGCATGATCCTGCATGATCATTCAAGTCCCATATGTCTGCATTGTATACATAGATTACCATTTATTTGTAAAGAATCCATCGCGCTCAACACAATAAACAAAAAAAAATTCTATTCTCCTTGTCATCAATCCCACCTTCAAACAGTATCATGCCTCTTATCAGCCAGGTTACCCTGCCACCACGCGCAAAATGTACACAATGCCCATGCCGCCAGGCTCTCTTTGGTGATCAATACAGCACCACAGCAAGGGCCGTCACCCAAGCATGCCATTGCGCACATCCCTGGTGGCAGCATCTCGCATCGACTCCATCCATGGGACGAGGGGCCTGCACTGCAACCTACTGCGGAGGTTATCATCCTATGGTAATCCTCCTGATAACTATTAAAGCCAGGTTATTTATGCAACCAAATTTAGAATGAAATGCTTACCACAGCTGGGACGTGCGTTTGTGGTGCACCATACCAGGACCATGAGCCAGATGCATCAGCTCAGTCTCCTACTGGAATCAACAATCAAGATCCTGCCGCCACCGCCACCGCCACCGCCGCCGCCATCGCTCGAAGCCCCCCTGTACTTGCATATGCCAATGCGCGTCCCATTGGCATAAGGACATGGTCCCCCCCTGTTCCGGAAATGGCATCCATCAATCAGCAGCGAATGGAAGCCGCGGCCCGTCACCGCCCCCACAGCACCCAAGGACGACGCTCCGCAGCGCCAAGGGGCGCAGTGTCCGGAGTGTCCCCCGCTGTTGAAGTCAGATGTCTGGTTTGGCCATTCGTGGTATGTCAATACCTTTTGTA
>AYNK01001534.1:0-20995 GCA_000497225.1 Amanita jacksonii TRTC168611 | reverse complement strand
GTCGTTTTGCATGTTGTCCGTGTCGGTGATATTGCTGCCCGACTCTGGAGCTCGGTAATGCAGGCTTGAGCTCTTTGTGCCTCGTAGATGAACCAACTTTCCGAATCACCACCCTCAAGGCTTCATCTACTGGCACACCACAAGCCATGAATGAGCACGGTCCATCTCCAACATGCCAGCTCTCACAATCCACAACACGCTTTCGACAATATCTTACTGGGAAAGGGCACTTGTCCGCCCCATGTCATCACCCCAAAGCGAACCAAGCCATCCCACAATGAAACCCACTAGCAGCGTATTGCAAGGAAGGGAACACGGCGTCAGTGCTAAATTCAAACTCAGCAACCGCGTCCCTTTGCTACGAAAAACCTGCTGCTTTCTCTCTGCTCGCTGCGATGCTGACAAGTCTTTTGACGAGCTCCGATTCAAAGGCATCCAATCCAAGGACGGGATATCTGGTGCAAATGACCTCGTGATCCAAATGGGGCGAAATCTGCGGGGAGTGCTGAGCGTTCGGCGTCGGGTATAGCACCATCAAGCTCGCCCGCGCCGCCAGCCAATGCAACTTACCACCTCCATTACCCCAACGCTCACCGCATCCCCGCTTGACCGACCACTGCAAGAAATGTCTCCTCGCTTACGCTCTTTATGGTCACCCGTGCCACAGAGTGTCCTTGAGGGCGCGAAAGACTTCAAGGTTGGGAGTTGACGAACGTTCAAGGAAATTGTCAGATTCGAGACCGCCTGCTTACTAATTCGAATTCAGATTCCTTTTTTCTGCCCAGGCCGATTATTTGTCATTGCAACTACGACAGTACCCTATGCAGTCTCGTGACCCAAAGCTGGATGAGTTCGCCCATAAGCGGGCCCAGCCCGATGCTTTGAATGATTTTTACACTTCAGTAAGTTGTACCACAAATCGTTTCCCACGGAGGAAATTGAATACATACTATTCTATGCCCGGCGTTGTTTCTGAAGAATGTTCCAATGTCTATCCCTTCTGAAGCCTCGTTTATGACTACATCTAGACCACTGCGGCCAGGAGGTGGCAAGTTACTTCGCTAGGTCTGTATTCACGACCGCAACTAATTCTGCGCTTACATCATTTGCGAGTCGTGCCCGCTGGCCAGGAACGGCGCCGACAATGTGCTCTGCGGTTAGAATGATCTTAATTGTAGGCATAAGGGTCCATGTACATTGGCACTACCCCTGCACAATTCAAAGAGTCGCTATGATTGTACTCCCGATGCTCAGAACACTTGGCTTACAAGTGCCGCTGAGCACCATGTCAAGATTCAATGAAATTTTTCTTTCTATTGCGGACTTCTACTCATGCTACACTATGGCATCGTGGACGGAACTAGGGCTACTTCACTGAATTATCACATCCGGTGACCTCTCATGATTGGCCAACTTTGAAATGGGGATTCGACCAATCCTGGAATCTCCATCAACGGCCACAGTATAAAATGAGGGCTGTCGACCACCTCAACTTCATCATTCTCATCGACAATGGCTACCAAAGGTAGTGCTCTAACTCCCACACAATCTCACATATCTAACACTGTCATTCACAGCTCCACAAGCAGTTCCCATAGTTATTGACAACGCATCATGGATCTGGTCTAATGAGGTTCCCGCCTCCAGTGCGACTTCCCCTGCTCCCGTAGGCTCTCGCGCATTCCGCAAGAAGATCCATGTGCCAAGCGGCGTATCAATCACTGGAGGCACCATTATCATTTGCGCGGACGACGCCTATGTTCTCTACATCAACGGAAAGCAGATTGGAACCGGAGATAACTGGGACGTTGCAGGACGTTGGAACTTCCAGCTTGACGGACCTACTAACGAAGTCGTGATTGCGGTGGCTGCCACTAATAAGGGAGGGCCAGCGGGCCTCATCGTCTCCGTTGGATTCAATACGACCTCCGGCAATCCCCTGTTTTATACCTCTGACGCTTCTTGGAAGTACAGCCTCACGGTTCCTGATGAGTTCCAGAAGCCGTACTATGACGCCTCCAGCTGGCCAGATGCCATAGTAGTCCAGTCTACGGCTAAAATTACTGTCCAAAACAGGAATTAGTTATAAGCTGTAAGTATTACTGCCAAATCCTTCTTGGAAAGGAGATTGTTTTTAACGCTTGTTTTCAGCTTCGAATATATTCCGGAAACCAGGATGTTGAGATTTGTGCTCTTATGTGTTTTGAATACGCTTGTTCTCAAGGCTTAAAGTTAGACGTTATATCTGAAATGCTTGACTTTACACTAGTCTGTCGACTTTTTTATGAATTCCGTTGACGGACACGAGCGACATCGGGTTTGAGATCATGAATATTTTATGGCAGCATTCATCTCGTTCAGTTCCGTCTGCGGTTCAGCGCCGAACTCTCAAATGGAAGCGCTATGGGCCCGGGGACCATGAAAGAAGGAGCCACTGGGACATGGAGGTGAATTGCTATTGCAATTCAATCCCTGTCGAGCGGCTACGATCCACGAAAGTTAACCGGATTGAGCGAAGTCCTGAGTAGCTTGGTCAGAGCTATACCAGTTTTGTGGTGGGGTCGCTGATGAGATCGATGAGAGCCTGGACATTCGATTTACGAATAAAACCATCAACCTCAAGTCTTTCGCGCTTGCCCAGAAACTGGAGATACAGTATGGTGAAGGCCTCTCTCTCTCCTGCTCCTTACGCCCACTGGACGCGTGAGGAACTCATCAACCACATCACCCGCCTCGAGTCAAAACAAGGTAATCTCGCAACTCCCAATGCTGGGAGCTCCCAGACACCCATCCAAGAGAAAGCGTTCAACTTCTCCGCTTATTCAAAACGCAAGATTGCTCTCAAATTTTGTTATTCCGGATGGGAATACAACGGACTAGCATACCAGACCTTACCTACGCCTCTTCCGACAGTGGAGGGTGTTCTATTCGACGCACTGGTGAAGGCGAAGTTGGTCGATCCCGAGGCTGGTTTTGACGGGTGTGGATGGGAGAAGTGTGGGCGGACAGATAGAGGAGTGAGTGCGGCTGGGCAGGTCGTTTCTCTTTGGGTGCGCAGCGCCCTAGGCGGTGAGCATGAAGCTGAATCTCAAGCGGATCATTCCCTGTCTTTCGACTCTCCTTCGTCAAGTAAACCGAATGCAGCCGAATCGGACTGGATATCATCCGCAGGCGGTGATTTTGGTTCTCTTGACATTTCACCTCCGTCTTCTCCCGCGGGCAAAGGCAAGGCAAGGTTCCCGGAGAAATACACACCAGAGCACGACTATGTCAGCATCCTTAACCGTCTACTTCCAGCGACCATCCGCGTTCTCGCCTGGTCGCCCGTCTCACCCAATTTCTCTGCGCGATTCGCATGTCAGTACCGTCATTACAAGTACTTCTTCTCGCCGGAAGGGTTGGATATCAGCCTCATGCAAGCCGCAGCTTCTCGCCTAATAGGAGAACACGACTTTCGCAACTTGTGCAAACTAGACCCTGCAAAGCAGATCACGGTCTTTAAACGCAAAATCATATCCGTCGCTATAGAACCCCTCGATCCCAGCCACCCCGATATCTTCGTATTCAACCTAATTGGAAGCGCATTCCTATACCACCAAGTAAGACATATCATGGCGATCCTTTTCCTCGTGGCAACTGGGCTTGAACACCCGTCGGTCATTACGTCTTTGCTCAACGTTGCCGAAGGTACGGAAGCTATCGCCCGCGAGACGGACCTGCCATTGCGGGTCGTTGAAGGACGGCCGGAGTATCAGATGGCCGATGCACTGCCGTTAATGTTATGGGACTGCGGATACAAGCCGGGGGATGTCGACTGGCGGACGAATGGACATACAGATGAGCTAAAACAACAAAGGGGTGCAAGAAACGACAGGGGAGAGCTGTATCACGCTCTCCACTCTACATACTCGCGATCAAAGATTATAAGTGCTTTGAACCAACATTTCCTCTCTGCCGCCGCCCAAAACCACCCGCCACCAATGAAGTTATTCCCTCTTTCCAGACACCCGTCTACAACGGAAACTTTTGAGCAACCTGTACATATTCCGCTGGGAGGAGGGACGTTTAAGCGGGCTGCAAAGTATACTCCGCTGCTTGATAGGGTAAGGATGGACCCGCCAGAGGTTGTTAATGAGAGGTGGAGAAATGGTAAAGGCTTCAGAAGGGAGGCGAGAAGGAGGCTGGAAGCCGCTGATGAAGACGAGTAGGGTCTAAGCTATCCTATTTTTCTCCTTTGGTGCATATACATTGATATAATAATAGACTCTGTCAATTCGAAGTATATTTATACTCTTGGGATCATTATCATACGGCTATGGCCGTTAGATAGGACTTGAAGTATTCCATGTCATGGCGCGGCCGCTACATTGAATATTGATCGGCAGACATGTTCGACTCCTACTCAACCATTGGGAAGGTACGTCGCTCTCCCTTAACCTTCCTTGGTCCACCGGTCCAAGCGGGATTTCGCAGTCGAAGAAGAACGGTGCGAGCCGTAGATAGGGGAAAGAGGGGGGGGGCACTGCATGAGACTGAAGAGCTATGGGTTGTGCCGTTATTGCGTTTCGCACTTATACCTGGATCAACCACGGGTGGTAGTAGCCGTATATTCGGACAGTTGTGATGGTACGAATGTGTTGGAGGTTCCGGCTGCTTTGGAGCGACGCCGTTTTTGTGACTTACATTTCTGAGGCGCAAAACTAACTAAAGACATTAGTTTATTGCTTTACTAATAAAAGTATGTATCTGGTTGGGGTCTGCAGGGGTTGTATTACCGAGCTGCGGCGCTTCATCGTGAGAGCTACTCTCTGGCGACTTGCCATCTCGACGGTCGAAAGAAAACATCCCGGCGACGAATACTACCATAAAGCATTCACGATTTCCAGCAAATCCAATGTCGCTGTTGTCTGTCAATGGAATGTATAAACCAAAAATTTAACAGACAATTGTAAAAACAAGCATTTCAGAGCACATAAGGTTGGCACCAATACTAACAACCCCAAAATCCAACCGCAAGAGCCAGCGTATTCAGAACACATACGCAGACGTGGCTTCCAGAATATATTCAAGGCTAAAAACGAGGGTTTAAAAACAAACTCTTCGAAAAAGGTTTAACAACTACACTTACCAAGAATCCAGCTTATCACAATTTCCCATCCTGGACAGAAATCTTACCCCAAGGCTGGACTCCATAATTCCCTTCTATTGCAACATTTGACCAATTGGAGTCGTCATAGGAACGCTTCTCGAAATCATCCGGAACCGTGAGATTGTACTTCCAAGAATCGTTAGTGCTATAATAGAGGGGATTGCCGGAGGTGGTGTTGAACGCAGCGGATACGATGATACCCCCTTGGCCCCCGGTATTAGTGGCAACCACCGCGATGATGACTTCGTCAGTAGGCTGTTCAAGCTGGAAGGTCCAACGTCCCGCAACCTGCCAGTTATCTCCATTTCCAATGCGTTTTCCATTGATCCAGAGATTATAGAGGTTGTCTGCGCCGATGATAATGGTACCTCCGGTGATTGATACACCTTTTGGAGCACGGATCTTCTTGCGGAACGCACGAGAGCCCATGGGAACAGGGGTCATCGGACTGAAGGGGGGAACCTCACAAGTCCAGACCCATGGTACATTTTCAAGAGATAGGGGAATAGCTGCCGGTGACAATGTTAGAAAAAGTGGGATTGTGCACAAGTTAGAATATTACCTTGAGTAGTCATTGTCGATGAGAATGTTGAAGGTGAGACGGTCGACTGCCTTCATTTTATACTCCAGCCGCTGATGGAGGTTCCAGGATTGGTCAAATATCCGTTCCAAAGTTAGTCAACGACGAGAGGTCATTGAATGTGAAAATTTTTCATTTGAATGGTACTCAGCGGGGGGCTGCAGGCGAAGTATCCTGAGAGTCGGGAGAACGCTTGTAGCGACTCTTTGAATTGTGCTGAGTAGTGCCAATGCATGGCGACCCTTGCGTTCACAACTAAGTGATGTTAAGATCATGTTAACCGCAAAACATACTGTCGGCGCTGTTCCTGACCGGTGTCAAGTTCAAGCACGACTCACAAACGGTGTAAGCGCAGAATCAATTGGGTATTGCGGTCATGAGGTAAGGCCTAAGGAAGTCATCTACGGTGGCCCAGGCGATGAGGCCACTTCAATGCATAAATGACGGCGCAATGCAATCCGGAAACGTCACGTGCCATTCAACCAGGTCTTAGCTTTGTACCCGAGTCATGCGCGCCGCGACGGGTATGCCGTAATTGGAAATAGGGCGGCAATCGCAAAAGTTGCCGCTGTTGGATACACTGTACAGCACATACACGTAATGTAGGAGATACGGACATAATGTAACTGTAAAATTTGCGAGGTGACGATTTACTGTCAGCACCCTCGGCAAACGCGCGAGGGCCAGTCGTCGTTTTGAAGATACTTAAATACTAAAAGGTTTCTACCTTGCGGACATCCTGCATATGAGGGAAATCAGCGGCGCTGGTACCTAGAAAATTTCTGTCGCTACGGCCGTGTCACATGTCAATAATAATAGCTGACAGCGTATTTATATGTGAACGAGCTTGAAGCTCCGGGTGAGTAAAACCATAAGAAAAGGTGGCGGGATCAGTGGCAGTGGCAGTATATTTGTGATGCTACGAATGAACCCGAGTACTGGGCGGGGACTCGACTTGGCCCTGTAGGTGGTACTCAGGACGGTTCTGAAGTCGATCTCTGTTATGTGGTAATCAGGACACGTTGTGTAGGTCAAGTATTGGATTTAACGAGCGCTACATAAATACTTGGGAGAGTTGATGATGTTATATCATTGCGAGCGAAGTAGTTCAGCGACGGGATAGTGTATTCGTGCACCATAGCAGGAGTAGCTGCGGCGCTTCATCGCAAGAGCCATGCTAGGACGTGACAGTCGAAGGAAAAAATCTCGGAGACGAACACTACCTTAAAACATTTCACAATGTCCAGCAAATCCGATGTCACTCGTTTTCCAATTGAATGTATAAACAACAAAATCAACAGACGATTGTGAAAACAAGCATTTCAGAACACATAGGGTTGACATTCAGTTGATACTAGTAACAAACCAAACATCCAACTTCAATTCAAAACACATAGGCACGGAAATCTAAACATCCTAGTTTCCGGAATCTAACAACAAACATTTAAAACAAACCTTTGAAAAAGGTTTAACAACTACACTTACCAAGAATCCAGCTTATCACAATTTCCCATCTTGGATAGGAATCTTACCCCAAGGCTGGACTCCATAATTCCCTGCTATTACGACATTGGGCCAATCAGAGTCGTCATAGGAACGCTTGCGGAAGTCATCGAAAATCGTGAGATTGTACTTCCAAGAATCGTTAGTGGTATAATAGAGGGGATTGCCGGAGCTGGTATTGAATGCAGCGGATACGATGATACCCGCCTGGCCCCCGAAATTAGTGGCAGCCACCGCGATGACGACTTCGTCAGTAGGCTGCTCAAGCTGGAAGGTCCAACGTCCCGCAACCTGCCAGTTTTCTCCCATTCCAATCTCTTTTCCGTTGACGTGGAGAATATAGATGTTGTCTGCAGCGATGATAATGGTGCCTCCGGTGATTGACACGCCTTTTGGGACACGAATCTTCTTGCGGAACGCACGAGAGCCTAAGGGAGCAGGGGTCATCGGACTGGAGGGGGGAACCTCACAAGTCCAGACCCATGGTACATTTTCAAGAGATAGGGGAATAGCTGCCGGTGACAATGTTAGAAAAGTGGGATTGTGCACAAGTTATAACACTACCTTGAGTAGTCATTGTCGATGAGAATGTTGAAGTTGAGACGGTCGACTGCCTTCATTTTATACTCCAGCCGTTGATGGAGGTTCCAGGATTGGCCAAATCCCCGTTCCAAAGTTGGCCAACCATGAGAAGCCACCAGATGTGATAATTTAGTAAAGCGCACCTAGCTCCATTCAAAATGCTATGGGTAAGTAGAAGTTCGTAATTGAAAAAAAATTTCATGTTGACATGGTACTCAACGGGGCTGTAGGCGAAGTATTCTGAGGGTCGGGAGAACGCTCGTAGCGAATCTTTGAATTGTGCTTAGTAGTGCCAATGCACGGTGACCCTTACGCCCACAGTTAAGATCATGTTAACCGCAGAACACACTGTCGGCACTGTTCCTGACCGGTGTCCAGCTGAAGCACGACTCGCAAGCGCAGAATTAATTGCCATCTGAGGTGGCCAAGTCGTGCCGCAGAGGTCTGGATGTAGTCATAAACGAGGCGTCGTAAGCAAGGATAGGCATTGGAACATTCTCCTGTTCTGCCTTGTTCAAACAAATTGCAACATAGGACGGGTGTCGCATGTCGCTGTAGGTACAAAATTTTAGATATGTGCGAGACATAGGTAGTCGAATAAGGCTGCGCTCGGGGAGTAGCCATAGCGACTGGTAAAAATGGCATCCGGTTAGTTAACGGAGCAAGTGCATTCCCGACATGAACAGGCACGAATTGATCCGAGTCAAGAAGGACGGGATGACAAACACCTAGCGGGGCAATTGAGTAGGAACATTACCTGTAAGTCGACCTCGCCGGCTTTGGTTGTCCTCAGATGACGCTCTGTATCGCCCCGCCACGGGCACTGAAAGAGATAGAGCAACACCCTTCAATTGTTAGCTATGGGACGGATGACGATGTGAACACAAAGGGCTCGTCCCCGGGTACTACCTCGGTCTCTTGGGCGCAACCAATGCTTGCCATTGCCTCTCTATCGTTCTTCCGATTATTGGGCTCAGAAAACTCTTCAGATACCCAGTCCTTCATGTGCACTGCGACACTATGGCCGTTAAGCTGGGGGAGGTGGGATTTGCACGCACGAGGTGGCTGATGCATAGGAGCGACCCTGCTATCAAACGACCTTTACGCCTCTGCAGATACCAGATACGAGGGGTTTACATATAGAACGAGGTCTGTACTAGCATCCCGTTTTGATATTTCAAGGGCATGCATGAACAACTGTTATTTGTAAATATTTTTAAACCATGTTTTGGGCACTCTCTGCCACATGACCGCTTTTGCTCTGCAATACTACCTCATTTTTTTCAGCTGAAGATGAAGCTGACCGACACTACGCTTCGATGTTATCCCAGGCTCCTTCGCCATTGGGTAACGTCAATGTAACCAACAACAACAGCGGTCCATGGTTGACAATTCGACTTCGTCAACCATGGTGGCACTGTCAACATTGGTCTCAGGCAGGAGCTTGATGAGCTGTATTCAAAGCACACCTCGCCAGACGCCTTACATGATCTGAGAATTCACCTCCTGAATGGCTACACAGTCCGGCTGGTGTTGGGAAATCCGTCATAGCCAAGACTATCGGGAAACGTGTCGTCGCCGCATTCTTCTCTACCAGCGCTGGCCTGGAAACTAGCTCTCAAAACTGATTCTCACCTTTTAAAAAAGCAACACGGAGTGGACGCCCAACTCAGACATCTCATTATTAAGCTATCGAAGAAAGTCAGACTAACTGGCATGACCATCGACGCGAGTCGACGAATGCACGGTCAATGAACAAGAAACGAAGGTTCCTCGTGCTCTTGGAGCGGTTTTTATCTCAAGTCGACCAGAACCAACTATTGACACTATCCTGAGGAAGACCACTCACCAACAGCCTTTAGCTCTTTCATCTGCATCTCCTACGCCGCAACGCGCCACTGCATTGCTTCCCGATCGTTCGGATGTACAGCGGGAACAGCGTCTTGCTACATGACTCAGAGAATGGATCACGCAGCATTTCCCGGATATGAAGAGCTGGAAACCACGGCATTTCGCCAAGCTATCGGAAGATGTCCGAAGGCTATATCAATACGGAGATATCATGACACACTCTCGTGCAAACTGAAAAAAACCAGATAAAATCCATCGTCGCCACCCAGTTTCCCCCGTTCATTAACAGGATTTCTCGTCAAATCCACAACATATGTTCGATGCATGCTCTACCTCGACCTTACTAGAAAGCCTAGCCCTGATCCACCGGTCCGAGCGGGAATTCGCAGGCGAAGAAGAACGATACGCCATTTCCACGGCATGCGTAGATAGGGAGGGGGAGCGAGCGAGCACTGCAGGAGGGCCATGCAGGGCTGGGGAGCTATGGGTTGCCGTTATTGCGATGGGCATATACATAAGTAAATGAGCATGTGATGTATCATCCTGTCCGAGCAATTACACTAAGCGACATGGTTGATATCTTTTCAGTGATGTCACACGCTTGTGTTGCCCCTTGCATCAGCTAATAAAAACAAGGCATGAGAGCCGAACGCTAGCTAGCAACCCGCCCACTCTTTTCCCCCTCAGCATGCTCTCCATCTTCAACGCCGTCTTTCTCAGTGTCTGCCTCGCTCCCTTTGTTTCTGCCGTTACTTATACGGTCTCCGTTGGAAAAAACGAAGTAACTGGGTCAGTTACAACACTTTTCCCCCTTCTTTTTCTCCCTGCCACGCGTGTGCGTACTTTTACAGGACGAAGGGTACGGGGTTTGACCCATCTGTCGTTAACCCCGTAGTTGGGGATATCATCTCGTTCACATTCGAGAGTGGCACTCATAGCGTCGTTCGTGAGTAAAATCATGTTCTTGTGTGTCCTTCGCTTATGCAAAACGTTTTTGCCTTTTTGCAAAAAAACAAAAAATTCAAATAAAAAGAATCAACTTTTAACCATCCCTGCACTCCTAATGGGGCCTTCGACAGTGGAACCCATTCGGTACGCGTTATCACGCCCTTTTAAAACAAGCTCCGCGTCCCGTTGACTCCGGAGAACGCTAGATACCCGACAGCACCGCGCTTGGCGCGTCTGGAATCATCGCTCAGTTCTACATAAACGACACCATTCCCCAATGGTACGCGTCTACTTTCACCTCGTCTGAAAAAACAAAAAGGATATTCACGCGCGCGAAAAAAAAGGTTCTTTGATCAAGCTAGTGGACAATGTCAACAAGGAGCTGTACTCGCCGTCAACCCTACGGGGGACCAAAATGTCACCGCGTTCAAGGCAAACGCTGGAAAAGATACTCCTCCTCCTGCATCGTCCACCGTCTCTTCGACAAATTCTGCGACAGGTTCCGGAACGGCGTCTGGTTCCAAGAAGACGAACGCTGCGATGGCAAGATATGACGTTGCAGTGAGCGGTGCTGCTGTCGTGTTCCTTGCTACTCTTTCTCTTCTTGATTAGTTTGTTTGGTATTGTTCAATGTAGGGTTGCTAGCTGGTGCAGACATATTCTTGTATACCATTATTCTTTGTTGTTGTACCTTAATCAATAGTCGTCGGTGATGATACAATTATGGTTCGACATCCATTTATTACCTTGAAGGCTACATACACACTGACATGTACATATAATACGAAAGATAGAGGCAGTCAACTGCCCTAAAACACCAGAAAGAACGACAACCACTATGCATTATTAATAAACTAAATTTAACTCCCTTAATTGGTCTTTCCACCTTTTGCGCCAGGGGAACCGGCCGTGGTAGGCGAGGACTTGGCAGGAGTGGGGGTGGCAGGAACGTTCGAGTTGTTCGCCTTCTGAGCTGGAGGAGTCGGCTGCGCGCCCTTTCCAGCCGGGTTCGTACTCGCGCTTGTAGCAGCACCCTTAGCGCCTGTGTCCGCACCTGTAGCAGTACCCTTTCCGCCAGCACCTTTTCCAGCCTCACCGGTAGCAGAAGCAGCACCAGTAGCAGAAGCAGTCGAGTTGGACGCGGAAGCACCACCGGCCGCTCCAGCAACTTTACCATCCTTTGTAACCTGGAACTGTTATCGTGCAAAGATCAATTAAACAGAACTTTCGATCGGAGGGGGAGGGGGGGAATTACTCACGTAAGTGTGGTCATCGAAACTTCCATGTTGTGCGACTGGGGCAAGGAAGGGTTGGTGGTTCGCAGCGGTATTGATTGTCGAGGCTCTGTAAACACCTTCCGGCAAGCCGTTAGCTAAAGCAACGCTCAGGATTCCGCCGGCAGCTGCGTTGTTCAGACCCTTGAAGAATACAAACTTGGTCGGATCAGTGGGGGTCGTCTGGTCGAGGGCCTTCAACTTCTCAACAACGACGTGCGAGTGACCATTGACCCTTCCATTTTTGTCCACCTGCTGGGGCGCCGCGTAGTAGTTCTTCTCGGCGTTCACGAAGAAACCAGTGTTCATGCCTTGGATGGCGATCTTGATAGTAAACGCGGTATTGGCTTTGACGGCGCCAAAGTTGGTGGGGAACACAAATTTGGCAGCGACCATGTTCTGGACACTCGGGATGATACCCATAGGAGCAGGGTTACATGATCCAGTTGCGATCTGTTTACCGTTTGTAATGGGCAACTTAGGTACAGTCAAGCAAAAGTTGATAAAGTTGTTGCTCGACGTCAGGGAAGCAACTTGGCCGGGTGTTGGGACGTTCTGACCGTTGTTCTCGAAGCCTTTGCCAATAACCTTCGGATCAAGAGCTAAGAATCGTCATAAGTTACGGGAGGGTAAGTATAGATGAGGGAACGCACTGAGAGATTTTTGGGGGTCGCCATTGTTAGCAGCCAAAGTAGCACTCGAGCCAGCAGCCGATGCTGTCTTCGTGCTATTACCGATTAGGTTGTTGCCGGTCTCAGCGCCCCCACGGGCGGTGACGGTGACGGTGACCTAGAACACGATCAAAATTCAAAATGCAAATTATTTACTCCTAACATACTGGAGGCGGGCAAGTTTCTGGCTTTCGGTGGTTACTTTGAAAGCCCTGAGGCGCGGCCTGCGCAGTATACGACAAGGCGAGCGTCAAGATCGCAAAATACAGTTTGTTGCACAACATGACTGAAATGAAAGTTTGCGCTCAAATATAAAAAGATGGAAGAAAGGGAGAAAAGAATGTGAATGCGCAGCACTTGGGGGGGGGATAATACGGGGAGGGCGACACCGGTGTCGATATGCACAGTCTTGGACGGGAAGCGCGCTGGGCGACGACCTCTGGGGAAGCCAAAATAAAGGAGATGTCGAACGGAAAGGAAGAAGGGATGCCATTTGACAATCATATCACATTGTTTTTATATGTGGTGTGATACGGTTCTGTCTCCTACATCTCCTTATGGTGCCTATCATTGTCGTGTTGGCGGGTGCCGCTTCCGGCACAGATCGAAATCAGCTGTCCGATGCTTGTCGCTGTGCTGGCCCGCAAGCCGAATGTCATTGCGATGCTAACAGATATATTGAAACTAACTGATACATAGCCTGATCTCCTGCTCGCACGGCCTGGCCGGGACATCTGATGCAGGGCACGATAGTTAGAATGCATGACCGTTGCGACATGAGATCTGGGTACTAGGACACTCTGACAGCGGGGTTTCTTAGGGCGCATCAATTGTAAAGCTAGTGACCTGTGGCAGATAAGCATTCGCTGCGAGGTCGAGGATGTGTACGTCATCAAATGATGTCTGGCCATTGTATCCACCAAACAGAAACAATCGGCTATCCGCCAGGATGGTGGCGTGGTAACCGCGCGCAACGGGTGCCTTTCCATAAACGAACCGGAGTTCATACTGAAGATTGACTAAAAATGATAGTTCCTTATAAGTGTGCTGCCTGTCATGTTTGACAACAAGCGACATACCCAAATTAAAAAGCAAGACTTGAGAAGTGTATCCATCGCCATTATGTCCTCCGATGATATATAGATACGAGCCGACCTGCGTCGACGTGTGGGCTAATAACTTAAAAGACGGTTCGACTGCTTTTAGTTCTCTCCAAACAAGATCATCTTGAAACAATTTCAGCATCACCCCTCAACGCACAACATGACCGACTTACCCAGGTTCAAGAGCCAAATATCCGTAAAATAATTACTTCCATCACTACCTCCAGCGATGACCATATAGTTGCCAACTAAGTTTGCGGTGTGATATCCCCTGGGAGAAGGCCTGCTTCCCTTTGGGTGCATTTCTTGCCATCGGACCTTTGCTCCGGACGTCGCGCTGTGCCCAATATATGCGCTGACATCAAGTGTCCAGAGATCATTCAGTGCCTGCACGCCGTTTCCTCCACCAAATACCCAGACCATGCCTTGGTACAGCACTGCTGTGTGCGCCCGCCGAGGAACGGGGCATTTTTTGGAGTTTGATATTTGTGGTTTTGACCAACGTCTAGTGGTGGTATCCAAGACAAATATGAAGTCGTAGTAGGATGGTCCCAGGCCGCCACCAAAGATGAACAGTTTTCGGTCGACTAGGGTGCATGTATGCGCACGACATGGAGGTGGTGCTTCTCCCGTTGTCTCAGGATGAGTCCATTGCATCGTTTCTGGTTCACATATCTCAGCGCTTTAATTCACGTCAAATTTATAGGAACGTACCAATGTCAAAGCAATAGATATCCCTTGCAGAGTCATGGTCGTGACATCCACCAAAAAGCCAAGCCGTAGTATCCACCAGAGTAACGCTATGGGAGCGAACTGCTCTGCTGAGCATCGTCCCGTACACCGGGGCTTTGCTCCAGTACATCGCTGTTGATGGTGCAGGTTGCGCATCTCGATCATGTGGGAGACGCGGAGTTGAACGCGCCTTTGGTGGGTCTTTGGTCGATGAGGATGATGCGGTTGGTGGTACTGGGGGAAGTCGTGGACTTCTGCCAAAAGTCGTAATAGCAGAAAGCGAGGAAGCACTTCCGTTGGAAGTGTTCCTTCGTAGGCTCTGCCCGGTGTTGGCTGAATTTGCGGAAATACCAGGAGCAAGGGAAGGTGGGACGTTCGACTCTGTAAGCGTCCGGTGCAAGCTACGTGAGCTGGACTTGCGTAGAGATCCTGCAGTACGGTGGGTAGAGGGCCCTGCGAGGTGTGATTGAGATAAGGAGGAAGGGAGGGAAGAGGATACATGGTTTGGAGGGGTGGACCCGTTTCTGATTAGGGGAACTGCGAAAGTAGAGGCTGAGCCAGTCGCTGCGTTTCCAGTATGAATATAAGGAGACTTGTTAGCCGATTTTGAAGAAGGGTCTGGAGATTCTTCGGGGACATCGCTGAGACTGGAACTCCGGGGACTGGACATAGTATCAGTGTCGAAATCGTCCGAGCTGTTGAGGCCCGCGACTTTATCGACGTCGAAGGCAATACGTGGAGGGGGGGAGCTAGGGACCGCTTGCCAAAGCGAATTCATTTCCCAATTTTACGGTCAACACCGTTAGCAAAGCCTGGTGCACCAATAATATCAAGCGAGTTCCCGTGGGAACGACTTCCCTAACGTAAAGTCTTGCGTTTTTTTTTCTCCTCCCAGTCCCGAGTCCACCGAGTATGAATCCACATTTTTATATTCATCCCAGATTTCCTGCCCGTTACGCAAGCTTAATGGAAGTATAATATTGACAGCTACCATGAATTGAGCCTGATGTACATGGATGAAACATCATACCATCTTATTTACGAGATGATGTCGTCAGCAGCCAGGGTTGGTGCTCTAGGTCCAACCGCTTTGGGTAACCTGGGTCAGTTGAACCTGATATCTAAGACCACACAAACTACTCGTTCACCCCAGCCTTGGCTGGTACGCCGGCAGGGGTCTCGCGAATGATATAGATTACGAGTACAGGCTGATATTGGCACCACATTTTGTAGAAACAACACATTCAAAAGCAGCCAGGGGTCTTGGGGCAATTCAGTGTCGCCGTTACCCACCGGCCAGGGCCCAGAAACAAGCATATAAGTGCGGCATCGGTTCGGCCGGTTCGGCGGAGCATCGGGCGTCCGTGCACTGAATCAACCGGCTTAAAAACTTTCCCACCCGCAAACAAGGCAGTGCACTGCGTCGGCCCACTGTCGTTAACTGCCCCAGCCAGCACTGCATATACGCTTTTACTGCGGTGTCCCCCCCTCAATTCTCAACCCATCTCTTCCACCCAACTTCTACTCTTCTAAACTTCGTAAGTCTTCTTACCAATCCTTTGAGCCCCTTCTATGCTCCTTCCGCATCGATAAGGGCTTGTGGGTCAGCCCCCTCCCTGTGTTCAACACTGAGCGCTATATGCGCACGCGTTTTGTTTGTTTGGCACCGAGACGCGTCGCGTCGATCGCGCTCGTTGGGTACTCTGCCTTGCTCATAGCTGGGCCCCTACCATCGCTGGGCTGCTTTCAACCTTTTTGTTTGCGTGTGTCATGTGTTTCATGTTGAACATGACTAATGGTTCAATTTTCAACCTAGTCCCACAAAATGCCCAAGGACGCAACAACCAAGACAAAGGTGTGTGGTTAGCTCCATCTCTTAGATCTGGTGGGCGGATGCATGTATTGGTTATACCGTGGGGTGGTGCCCCTGCTGGTGCCACGATTGTTCACACCCTCTCCTTGAGAAGTGGTTTTGGAACAACCTCAACCACGCCCGTGGGTTGCTCAACTACGAGCTCCTTCACGGCATCATGGCCACCTTGAGGTGGGCGGGGAGTCTCCAAAGCTCTCACAGTGTTTTTTTTCGGTCACAAAGCGCATACATTAGCTGGCCTGGGTTTGGGTTGTCTCACTGGCTAGGATGAGTCGTCCATGTTACTAGAAGAGTGTGGCAGCATCGCTCGTTGCTTGTTGCTGTCGGATCCTTGCCAATGTCTTTCTCCCTGGTTTCATTTACTCGATGCTGTCAAATTAACCCCGTTTGTTTCATTCTTTCTACTTTTAACTCTGATGTGATTATATGCTCAACTGACATCTGGTTCCTAGCGCAAGGCAGCTGAGAAGGCGGAAAAAGCCACTGCTGCTCGTAAGGGAAAGAAGGACCCCAAGGCACCAAAACGTCCTTTGTCCGCATATATGTTCTTCAGCCAGGACTGGCGTGAAAGGATCAAAGCAGAAAATCCAGATGCCGGCTTCGGTGCGTTCCTTGACATTGGTTATCTCGATTCGGTACCAGAACTGATGGTTGCCACCCAGGCGAAGTCGGAAAATTACTCGGTGCAAAATGGAAGGAGCTAGATGAAGAAGAAAAGAAGGTTTGTTTTTAGTGAACTTTCGCATCTCCGTGCACTGGTCTAACACCTATTTCAGCCATATGTTGAGCGAGCTGCTCAAGACAAGTCTAGGGCCGAAAAGGAAAAGGCCGCTTATGAGGTATGTGTTGCCTACTCATGACAACGAGTTCTTACTCAGGTTGTTAGTCCAAGGGCAGTAAGAAAGGTTCGGCTGCTGTCGCTGAAGGTAGCGGTGAGGATGAGGACGAAGACGAAGAATAAATGATGGTTTCTATTTATTATCGAATTTCCGTCAGCAGCGTAACTGTTAATTGTCAAGTTGCGGTCCATGCCGCTATTATATCCTCTCCGAATGAGTTTATGTCCGTGTACAAGCTTCCCGTATTCTAGTAGTTGTTATTTTCGATTGCTCCCTCTGTGTTCTCTTACGTTGATGGCTTTCTTAAATACGTGTATGTTGACAAAATCCGTCCATGTCTGACTTACGTCATGAGTCAACACCTGCAAACAATCTGTTCGCCCAAGAGCAACTGGCAGGGCAGACCAACACGAACCCCAACTTCCACAACCTCAGAATATCTTGTCATGTCCGAAGCTGTTGGTGAAGTCAGTGACTTATCTGGTTGCATCCCCTTTTCTAAATGCAGCATTTCTATTTCTAGGCCGTGCCCGCCCAGCAGAGGGGCAGCTGGTCTTCCTTCTTGAAATCGTGCGTTGCATTCCGCTCAGTAGTAACGATACTTGGCTCACTGACATTACTACTTCATGTAGCATAGCTTCATTCTCGGGCGACTTGGCATCATTGACCGCCCCGCCGTTCATCTTATCACCTGTGTCCCTCACCGAATATCCTGGTACGACGGCGTATCACCTTACTTCTGAGAAAACACACAATGATTTCCAATTTGTTTCTCATGTGTATAGCCTACTGGTGTGAATACCCAGAACTATTTTCCGCCATTGCTTCTGCCAAATCAGGGGAAGATCGAGCCCTTACGGTACTTAAATGGTTTATCGTACGCCACGTTCCATTTGATGGTTGATTGAAACCTGAGGCTACCTTTTCTTTCCCTTCAGAGCACGCTGAAAGGCCAATATACCTCAAGGAACGAGAGCATGGGCTCTGAGAAGAAGTACGCAGCCTTAACGCCCTTGTATAGTATATATACTCATATCCATCCACAGACCTTTTAACCCTGTGCTCGGAGAGTACGTATTATTCTTAGCTCTATGTATGGAACCTTGCTGCGCATATCCAATCCGCCATCTACACATCTTATGTCACGTGGGTTGACAACGATAACATCAACTAGGTTATTTTATGGCCATTGGCCGGATAAGAATGGTCGCGGTCGTACGGACCTTCTTGTAGAACAAGTTTCACATCACCCTCCTATCACTGCATATGTTATCGAGAACAAAAGCAAGGGAATCAGATTAGTGGGACATAATGCGCAGAAGACTACTTTCAGCGGTGTGTAAAGCTATTGGACTGTCTGTTCTTGTTCTTAACCGTCCCAGGTGGATCCCTTTATGTGAAACAGCTTGGACATGCTGTTCTCACGGTCAGGACCCCAGCGGGGCAGGAGGAATACCTTATCACATTGCCCAAGCTTCGCATAGACGGCCTGTGGTAGGTTAAACTTACTGGGGGCGTTTCATCTAGCTTATCGAGGTCGAAACAGGTATGGCTCTCCGTACATAGAGCTTACTGATACAACATACATCATTGGCGGCGGTTTCATCTCCGTTGTTGAATACAAGGGAAAAGGGTACTTTTCCGGTAAATCACACTCCTTCAAAGCCACTGTTACCCCCGCACCTGGTCATGGCGGTGGAGCCAATTCGGAGCATATAATTGAAGGAACCTGGCATCAAAATAGCAAGTTTACCAAAGGAGGAAATCATTGGTCGGCCTCCGAATTCCATAGTGTCAATGCACCCAAGGAGGAAGTGATCGCGGTCGGTGGCGATAGTACCGGCGAAATGGGAGAATTTGAAACACGTCGACTGTGGAAGTTGGTTGCGCAAGGCATCCGGGAGGGTGATTTTGAAGCAGCAGGACGGGAGAAGAGTCGAATTGAGGTCTGTTTTGGGCCATGCTTTTCGTTGTCTTCCGCTGACGCGCCATACAGAACGATCAAAGGCAACGGCGCAAAGATGAAACTGCTGCTGGTACCACGTGGCAGTTGAAACACTTCACTCTTGTGGCAGGTGACCCTATTTGTGAGTGTCTGACCTCTAGTAGCAAGAAATGGTGTTTATATTCTATCAAGTCGAAAAAATGGGCAAGTTGGTAAAACTTAACCCTAGTACAGAAGAGAAGTACGAGTTTAGGGAGAATTGGCCAATTATTCCCGGACTGTAAGTTCGCCTTTCCTCGGTTGTCACCAGTTATTGAACCCTGATGCTAGTTGATGCCACATGTTAGATGATCGTCAATACCTAATGCATCTAAGCTTTGTACCCTACGAATCATTTTACTACTCTCCAACTGAGTTTTGGATTCTTTTGAATTCTGGTTTCATATTCAAGCCAAAGACTACGAAACGAGGCGCAATAGTACAAATGGAGTATTCTAGAATCATGCATACCATTCCAAAATTTCGGCTGTGACCTTGCTAATTTGTGGTTTTTTACTAATGAAATCAAAGAAAGGTCCATCATGAACCCCATTCTCCTGAATAATGAACTTGACATTGGGATGTTGAGTCCGGATGGCAGCCTCGAACTCGATAACCTGGTCTCGCAACAAGTCAAGTTGGCCTGTAGTTATCAGGAGGCGCTCGACGACCTTGTCGCTACCCTGGAACCAGTCATTGGGTGCCTTGAGAGGTTGGGCATATGAGACACATTTGGTGGCAGCGATTCCGGTAGCTAGGATCTCTTGACACCAATAATGAGCCGTGGATTCGCCGATAATGTCATGAGCACACTTGAAAGATGAGAACCTGCTCGATTCGTCCATTTGAACCCATGGAGATATCAAAAGCGAGCCTCGTAAAGGGGCATCAAGCTTTACGACGGGAACATCCTCTATGGGATGTAACAAATGCGATATGAGTTGAAGGCTAAGATTCCCGCCTGCAGAATCACCGCCTAACTGGATATCTTGCGGGCTAATACCGATGGAAAGGAGGTGCTGTAATGCTAGGACAGCCTGCTTAAGCTGGACAGGGAACGTGGCATCTGGTACAAGGGCTACGAGTGGGGAAGATCGGAGTCAAAATTTTTTGGTATTAAGGCACTGTGTGATAGCCAAAATACTTACTGTAGCGTAGGATGGCAACTCCCGTTTTGCGGCCTTTCTTGCTAAGCTCCTCCTGTACGTAGTTCCAAAATGGGAGGCTAGGTTCCAGCATGGGAATGAGAAAGGCACCACCTAGGATTTTGCTTGAGCCAATGGGGTAAGATCGCCCGTAGGGTTGTAAATACATACCATGGAGATACAAGATGACTCTGTCAGGCCGTTTAGATCCCAACCAGTAAAGCTTAGCGTTCTCGCCAAGCTCCTCTTCGATTACAGGCACGTTGGACTTTTGAGCCCACGTTCGATACACATGGTCAGTTGTGCCTAGCAGGTACTGAAGCTTTGGCGCCTTGAGCTTAACGATATGCTTCAACGAGACGTCATTGATGTGCTGGGACAGAGTCTTCGCTCGCGTCTCTGCATGGAAATAGCGTGTACAAATGCCCCAAAGGATAACGCCAGCTGGAGAAAGAGTTGGTTAGCATAACAAGGCTGCGAATTCGGAGACGAGAAAAGCATTTGACTAACGAAGTAGAAGCGCATGTCCTATTGTGGCTACCTTTTCGAGGGTTGTGACCTGACCATAGGACCGCTTCTTGTCCGTGCTCCCCATTTCTTTTCTTCAGGGAGAGGTGAAAAATGGGGATGTATGATCGCAGCTCTAGTCTCAAGGGGTACCAGGACATCGTAATTATAGACAAGTGCATGGGAGTGATCAAGGTGGGGGGTTTCCAAACATGACAAGCATGAGACTTTCTGCTAAACGCGTTTCATTCCAG
>AYNK01002011.1:0-20990 GCA_000497225.1 Amanita jacksonii TRTC168611 | reverse complement strand
TTACATATGCTTACCAACCTATGATACCATTATGACACCATATTCCACCATTGCTTATGTGTCCTGGTATCTGGGGACTTGTAGATTATGCATCCCACTGTCTGGGGACTTCTTTCATATGTATAAGTACTACTGGAATAAACTGCTAAGCGTCAGCTTAGTATTAACAGTCAAACTGTGCATACTATTGAGGAACTGATTAATAACAAGCATCTCAGCTTGTAACATTAACTCAGTGAATCATAAACCATATCAGAAATGAGCTTCCAGTTGCACTCTATATTGCCCAGAACAGACCATGAGAAGGATCAGTGCCCAAATGTGGAAAGTGCTCCAAATTGCTGCCAGACATGCAACCCCCCCTTCTCAGTTAGATAAGATAGCGGTGGGAGTATTTTAGAGGAGGTGTGATGAGAATCGCGTGGAAAATAGCTTTCGAATGTGCCTTAAATCGCTCTTGGAGGCACAACCCCTGAGGAGTTACTATATTTGGTATATGGCGGACCGTGGGTGAAATCTGATAGGTATTTTCCCAAATTGGTATGGTTACATCAGCAGACTACGAGCAAACTGTCTAACTTGCTCTTGACCTCCACAATTATGCGACGATTTAACGTCGGTGTCGAGAATTTACAGGTTTCAACCTCCTTAATAGTGAGCCATCTTCATGTTAGCCCAGCCATAAAAGGCTCAAAATGTGGGATCGCTAGGTGACCTAGAATGGTGAACTGGAGGAAGGTCCCGCGCACGAGCCACTCCAGCACGTGTTTGCAGTGTCGTGACAGCTACCCCAACCACATGACACAGTCCAGTCCCAGCCTGGAATTTCGCGCTGATACGAGGTGGCTGTGCAAACCTTGCCCTCATGACGTCATTGCACCTGATTTGGATTATTTGTGCTCGGTTATTTAATAAATATCGGCAATCAAAATGACAATCTCCACCACCACCGCTTCCAAAAATAGCTGACAAACTCCCTGCACAAACGTCCCTCACCAGCCTGGCCCAGCTTCGTGTGGGGAGACTTCATCTTCAGCTTTATTATTGAACTCTCCGTATCAGCCCCCATTGTCATCACTGCCTCGCCCATTGATGCCCCTTGTTGACAATCATCACAATTCCATTCATCCCTGAAATTACCCCTCTCTTTCTCCTTTTGCAGCATACGCCACTGTAACTATCTGGGAGCTGACATATATCTGTCATCTCCCATAATCAATGAGAGCCATACCTGAGTCCGATGACACAATCTTGGTTGCGTGAGCAATCGCCCATGAGGATCCTTGTAAAACCCTTGTCCCAGGCTTGACGGGACAAGATAAACCACCTGGGGACAGAACCAAAACAAGACGTCTATTGCGAGATACTCTACTAGAGCAAGTACACGATATGAGATATGAGTGGTACCTTGAACGAGGGCAGGAGCTAGATGAGACGCCGCCGACCACTTTCCTACGGTCGTCTTGGCAGTCATGAGATGATGGCCGGAACAACGACCCCACGTAACCTTGTCAGCGGTAGGTAAAATGGCAAAAGTTTGTAGTCTGTAAAATCCCCCCGCTACCTCTTGACATGGAACCCCTCTTTACTCCCACAACTGTTAAATTGAGTTTTAAGAATGATTCCCCACGACCATATAAGCGAGAAGATATAAGCACGTCAAAACATCGCCATTCGACAAATGTCCAGTTCGGCTATGAATTGTGCACCTTCCACACAGATTACTTTGGACTGTCACTTTTAGTAGACATTAAAGTACGTTGTTTAGAAATGTAGATGAGTAAGGATCAGATGACATCAAGGCGTTGATCAAAATGCTGAGAAATGCATACTGATTTATTATGCCGTTTTAAGAAAAGGGCACGATGCATTACTAGGTTTTCCTGATTGGCATACTCAGGATACGAAGTGCATGCCGTATACCTATTGATACAATGACTAAGATTATTATTCATTGCGCATTACACCCAAGTCAGAGCAAAGGTAAGGTCTGTGTTGAAAGTTCCATGAAAATCGGAGTGCCAGCCTGATAAAAGCGAAACAGGAGCTCACATACCTTTCGGACTACTGACTAACAATGTCTTCCACTCTCATACTCTACGGTGCTGCAATTGGCGCTTTTTCATACCTCTTCTTTCTTCGTTCTAGGAAGAACACGGTGCCTTATCCACCTGGGCCTCCCCCGCTACCGATCCTTGGTAACCTTCTTGATTTCCCCACTCGACAGCCATGGATCAAATATCTAGAAATGTCGAAAAAATACAACAGTGTGTAGTAGTATCATTAGGATAAACGGACCAATGAATTGCTAATTAATTGCCCCGCCGGGCCTTAGGCGACCTCATCCACTTATCCATCTTCAACACCCATATCTTTATCGCTCATTCTGTGGAAGCCATTATTGAACTTACAGAGAAGCGATCACGCAATTATTCAACTAGGCCTGAAGATCCCATGGTTGACTTGTATGTCCCCACTGCAACGTGAGACTTAGAAGCCACTAAATTTACGTGCTCCCCCTTTTCCAGCTTAGCCATCGAAAACTATACTCCATTCAAAGTCTACGGAGACGAGTGGCGATTGCAAAGGAAGATGTTGAAAGAGACGCTGAAGATGGATAAAATATCCGCATACCATGATCTTATGATGGAAAGGGCACACCTCGTACTCGATATATTACTTGATGACCCTGGTAACTTCCGTGTCCACTTCAATATGTACGTCCTTTTTTCTTCACTGAATCCTTTATTTCCATCCCTCATGTTCTACTTTAGGTTGGGTGCATCTGTCACCATGGGGATACTGTTTGGTTACGACATTGGTCTCGACCAAACCAATGATAAATACCTCGTCGCAGCGGAGACTGGATCCAGAGCGGCTTCACGGTTATTGGCGCCGGATGGTAACCTTGTTGCGTTGTTTCCGATCTTGATGCACGTACCGCCTTGGTTCCCAGGAGCCTCGACACAGAAGATTGCTGAGAAAGCTAGGGCGGCCTCAAATTTGTACAGAGAAGGACCGGTTGCATGGGTGAAGAGAAATATGGTAGAGTATCACTGAGCTGAAACTGCTAAAAATGGACTTTGACAAATGATGAAGGCTACGGGAACATTGAAGGATTGCGTAACCTCAGCGCTTCTTGAGAAACGTACGAGAGACGATGGATCAGTTGAGGATGAGAACGTTTTAAAGGATACGTTGGCTGGATTGTACCTCGGTTAGTCTTCAATCCGTGTCCCTTTCATTGCATTGAATTGTCTAAACATTAATTTAGCCGGAGTGGGGACGGTTCGTGGAACCCTTTTTCTCGCTTCGGAACCTAATCACTGACCATACATTAGATGAAGAGTACCTTGAATAGTTTCATTTTGGCGATGGCACTTGACCCCACTGTACAGATGAAGGCGCAAGAAGAAATTGACCGCGTCGTTGGACGTGAAAGGATGCCTACTTTCGAGGACAGAGCCTCTCTACCCCATGTTGAGGCGATCCTCCGGGAAACCCTACGTTGGCGCCCCGTCGCACCTCTCGGTTGCGTCCATACCGCTATGGAAGATGATGTTTACAAGGGCCACCATATTCCCAAAGGCAAGTCGTAGCCGCAACTGATTTCTTTGGCGCTTTTGACATGACTCATTAGGCGCTTTCATATTTCCCTCCACTTGGTAAGCAGGGGTTTTGTGTTACATTGGGTGTTTTGCTATACAACTCTTAGGGCACTTTCCCATGATGAGGTTACCTACCCTGATCCCGACTCATTCAAACCAGAGCGATTTTTCAATCCTGATGGGACCCTCAACGATGATACCTTTGCGTACGGGTTCGGATATGGACGAAGGTGCGCATCACGTGAACAAGAATCCGTCTGCTGTATCTTGTCTTGACGTCCGCTATAGAACCTGCAGTGGCATGCACATGGCCGATGCTGTGGTTCGTTCCCCCAGTATTCATCTTACGCGGCAACTTTAAATTGAAATCTGTCTCAGCTTTGGGTGACAATGGCCGCCATATTAGCCACCTTGGATATCAAGAAAGCCAAGGATGAACATGGCGCTGAAATAGACATTGACCCTAAAGCGTTCGAAGATGGTATGATTACGTGAGTCTCGATTTGGGATCCATGGTATTGGGCGTTAGTACTAACCCACTTGAAAGCAATCCATTGCCATTCAGATGCTCGATTCTTCCCCGTTCTCAGGAAGCTAAACTGCTTATCCGCAACGCGGCGAGCATTGCACGGGGAAATATGACTCCTCCCGAGGATGCGTAACCTATCTCTATTTACATAATTACATGAGCATGTGATATAAATATGATGGTTCGCTTACTCCTCTTTCTGCCCTCCCATTGTGCTTTACTTGTACTACTAGTACCAGCTGTCACTTGTGTTGTAGATACGTGAATACAATGAGAAACTCAACGTGGCTGCAACAATAATTAGGTTTCATCCTTCTTTCGTCCTCTCCCTGCGTTCTCCGAGCCATAGTTTGCAACGCAGTGTCTTTAGTGGTTTGAAAACCCATCCGGCTCACGGGTGCGGGTTCTGACTGGTATGGGTCCGTAGTTCTACGGCCTCGAATCGGTCATATTCATATTACTTGCAGCGGGCATTCCAGTGTCCCATTGGCCCTTTATGGTAGTGGTAAGGCCAAGTGCTCGCAAGAAATTTGTATCTGTATATATGTATGTGTACATGTACTGTGGTGCCACCACGGAAAGTGCCGGCTGACTGGATGCCCGCTTGGGAGCTGCTGTTCATCGACTGGTGGGCACCTCTGTCTATCAACTTCAAGATGATGTCCCGCGAGAACTAGAGACAATTGGCAGGAGAGCCAGGTTAAGAAACCGGATGGGACACGGAATTGTCAGGATTGGGTTATCACCGTTCGGGGAACTGCGGAGGCAGCTACGGAAGACAGCGGTCAAAGCTGCGCAGGGGATCATATTTTCGTAATAATACATTCTGAACCTTGTCTTTTTCTCCCCCCTTAGTCCGCACTGACTTCGCTGTCATCATTTTCCCAATCCAGCAACATCCCCTTGATTTGCTCTGCCGTGTATTGTCTCCTCCCTGACTTGGATGATTCATCTGCCCAGGTTAGTTCCTCACTCTCTCGCTGGTGACGACTGAGCATTTCATCCCAAATAGTGGTCGCATCCTTCTTCCCGGCAGGTTGATGGAGAAACCATTCAGTGTCAAGCAGGGCCAAGTGAGCGACGTCCTGCCATTCTGATTCGAAATGATTATAGTGTGCCCGTCGTTGGATGCCTTCTTGTTTGAACCCTCTACAAAATCATGACTTAGTTGGCGAGGAGGGAGTAAAGAAACACTCACGCAGCGATAAAGGCTTTGTAAGCAGTGTGCATTGTTGGAGAAAGAGGGTTATGGATGGTAGCTTGGACGCGGTGACAGCGGAATAGTTTGAAAGCTCGATTGAGTGTCAGCTTGATAGCGCGCCTGCCATAGCCTTTGCCCCTGTGCGGACCGTCGACTATGACTCCCATATTGACTTGGGTATTACTCCTGGTCTTGTTCTTTGGGGAATCAATGTAGACAAAGCCGATAGTGGATCTAGACATCACGGACGCTGCGCATAGCTTTAGTATGAAGATGTAAGATGACGAGGGAACTGGATGCAAACAAGACTGCTCGGATTCAGTCCCAGTACTTTCATTGGTATTGACCACCTTGAAGTGGACTGTCTTTGTTATGACGGCGAAATGAGAAACTTTGTTTGCAAATGTCAAAAAATCGACGTTCAAATCGGACGCTTCGGCAGAGGAAAGCTGGAGTTTCTCGTATAGACCGGAGAGGAGATCGTAGTTGTCATCCAAATTTCCAAGGCCTTTGGAAAGTTGGATGCGCTCTACTTTCCTGCGCACGGTCTTCATCAGTTAAAGAGAAAGGCCTGCGGGGAAGGGTGTGAGGGGGAAGGGGTAGATATAGACGTCATGAACGGGTTAGCTGCGGAGAAGAAAGGGAAAGATACATCAAGCGCAGCAGCCGCAGCGTCGAATCGTGGTGGAAATTGACCCTTTTCGGTAAATGCGCAGCAAACTAAATTCGCTGGTGCGAGAAAAAGGTGTGGGCAATGGTCGTATTCTATTTTTTTTCTCTCCATCAGATCATGCTCAGACAACGAGGTATCTAAGTATATATCGAGCGCCAAGAGTAATTGGTACGGTGATTAAAAGATAGCGGGAATGCGAATCTGGAATACCGGGGTCACCAAGCTCGGAACTGGAGAAGGGTGGGCGCGTCGAATATTTGACGCACGTATCAGAGGCAGAGTATCGCAGTCGTTTAAACGTTGTTCAACAGTGTGCTATGTCTGTGGTCATATCATAGCCCTTCCCATTGATGGTGCGCTCGTAGTGTTATATTTAGAATTCCTGTATTAAGGCTGCTTGCGTGAGTAACGCGATTTAGACTGTTCATCAACTGAACCCAACCTCCGCCCTATCCTTCGCTAGCTATCCCCATGTCTATCCTGCAAGATGCACGGGATACGACGATCAATAATGCCGTCCTGAACAATATCGTTGGTGATGCTACGATCATTAAAATCGACGGAAGTGAGTGAAGATGATGGCTAGTAGTAAGACAACTGAGTTCACATGTCGCCCAGCTGGACCGCTCAGTGAAGAATTAAAGACTTTGGTGAGTTGCGAGACCCATTTATCATCGATAAATGGTTACCTGGTGCGGTATATATCTAGTTTGTGAAACACATTGCGGGGGTCATCGTAGCATCTGATCTTCGCGATACGATGGAAAAACATGCCTTGGTATGTCTTCTCCGTCAGCGATGCCGCATAATTCTCACAGCCCATACTCTAAGGACGAATCCATCAGATTCCTACCGCATACTAAAGCCGCATACAACGACTACGCTTCGAGCGATAAGAGACGCGTGACGTGCTTGGAGGGCACGAGGGAGGCCTTGTTGATGGAGATAGCAGAATGGATAAGCGCCTCCGATGAACCCCAGATCTACCTGCTCTTTGGACCTGCGGGCTTTGGAAAATCAACTATTGCGCAGACCATCGCTGAGAGAGCCGATGAACTCCTTCTCCTCGGCGCGTCATTCTTCTTCTCGAGAGATGAACCAGAACGTAGAAATGCAGAGAAACTTTTTACAACAATTGCGTTTCAGCTCTGCGGTTACAACCCAGAGTTTGCGCATGCCATTGCAGCTGCCTTGAAAACCAACCATGGGTCATCCTCGTCAAAAGGACCCTTGGAGCAACTCACGTCCCTGATAGTGAGGCCACTAAGGAACGTTGTCAAACCCCGCGTTCAACCTATCCTGATCGTTATCGATGCGTTGGACGAATGCGATGATGCGGATGCCTTAATTGTTATCGAGTCATTGAACTACCTCGTTCGGCAACTTCCTTGTTTTAAAATCGTTCTGACCACACGCCCACAACTACACCTTGGGCTACTTTTTTTTGACGGTCCTAGCAAGGGCGCCCACAAAATTTTCTATCTCCAGAATATCGAGGACAAGGTTATCGATGACGATATACAACGCTTTCTCATATACCATCTTTCTAAGGAACAGGTGGCGCTTCGTTTACCAAACCTAAGGAGACAATGGAACGCTACTGATCGGGATATAGAACTCCTGACCCATGCAGCTGGTAGACTCTTCATCATCGCCTCCACGACGGTTCGCTTCATTCTGGATACGACAGAATGCAACCCCACATCCCAACTAAACGCGTTGATCTCTCATAGCGAGCTTTCTCTAAACGCTCTAGAACGATTCTATACAGTGATCCTACGACGTGCTATCCCCAAAAAGTGCAAGCGCAATACAATAGACCGGTTCAAGACCGTCGTTGGTGCTATTCTGGTTATCCCAACGCCTCTTCCTATCAAAGTACTTGAATGTTTTACGAGGCCGTGGTCCGCTGATGACATCGACGCCGTGTTGAAAAACCTGCAATCGGTCATTATGCTCAACAAAGACACTCCGCGCATTTATCATAAATCATTCTCCGACTTCCTCACAGACCCAGAGCTTTGTTCTCATCAAGAATTCCATATCGTTCCAAAGGAGCAGCATACGCGAATGGCGATTCGTTGTCTTCAGATCATGAATCAAGCCCTCAAGCGAAACATCTTGGATCTTGATGGTCTCGCCCAATACAAGGAAAACAATCAAGTTATCAAGGAAGGTATGATATCCGAGGATCAAATGGACGAAAAGATTCCACAGGAAGTAGTTTATGCATGCACGTACTGGGCGCATCATATGGAACGCGCAGACTATCAAAATGCAGATCTCAAAGCGCAGCTCAAAATATTCGCTACCAAACACTTGTTACATTGGATCGAGGCTTTGAGCTGGATTGGCGTCCTAGACATAGCCCATCGGATTCTTGGTCTCCTAATGAAGCTCACGGTAATTGCGTCAATGCATACGCACTACATTATGCAACTGATTTTCCATCCACTAGTCGTCTTCCCTGCCTCACCTCTTCTCGGACGCACAACGCTTTGTTTCCAGGTTTTTCGCAAGGATTGAGGCATCGGCACTCCATACATACAATTCCGCCCTCACTTTTACACCAACAGCAAGTCTATTACATGAAACATACTCCAAGGAGCCACGGTCATGTAAGCTACATGGCGGACCCAGTCACTGGGACGCTATGATCGCCGACCTGGACGACTCTCAGGATATGGACGATTTCAAAGGTGTTGTCTTTTCACGCGACGGCAATCAGCTCGCGTCCCACTCTAAGAGAGTGCTCCGGCTATGGGGTTCGGTGAGCGGTACGCCCATCCGAACCTTTGAGAGTGAGGTGTGCGCTCTCTCAGGGGACTTTTCTACCGTAGCGTTGTGCTGGGACGCCACTGTGACACTGCGGGATGTAGCTTCCAATGCTCCGATAGCTACCATGGAGCATACGGCGACAGTCAGCGTAGTATCACTTTCGGTGGACGGCGCCCGTCTCGCGCTAGGGTACTCGGATGGGGCTCCCACTCTATGGGACACGAGGAAACGTGAACTCGTGGCTACTCTTAGCCATGATGCGGATAATAGCTCCGTCGAGCAGCTGGAATTCTCTCCGGATGGGCAAAAGTTAGCCCTTTTATCCACGGAGGGAAGTCTAGAACTATGGGATGGTAAGAACGGGAATTTGATTACCACTTTGTGCCACCCACCGCAACAGCCTATCACATTCGCCTTTTCCTACGATAGTTCTAGGATCGCATCTTTAGCGGCGCACGCCGGCGTGAGGCAGTTAACGCTTTGGAAGACAGAGAATGGTCAACTTGTAGGTTCCGTCACCGGGCGTGTAGGTTTTATGGCAATCTCACCCGATGGGTCTTTGCTCGCTTCTGCACCTGGTCCGCATGTTAATCTATGGAGCGTAAGGGGAAATGGAACACTCGAAGTCATCGCAGATATTGATGCGCACGTGAAGTGGGTTGAATCTCTTGCATTGTTCGCAGACATGCTTGCGGTTTCCTCCTACGCTTCTGTGAAGCTATACAGCCTCGAAAATTACTCCCTAATTGCTCAACTCCAGTATTACTCTGCCAGAAGCATGGCACTTTCACCCGACCACTCAAGGCTCGCCGCTGGCACTGGACACTCCTGGGGCACAGTATGCCTATGGGATGTCCCAGCTATCAAGATATCTGCGCTAGAGGGGGATCAGCCTGTAGTTGTAACTGCCTTGGCCCTCTCCCATGCCTGCTCCCGACTTGCCATCGGTCGTAGTAACGGCATCGTCGAGCTATGGGATATAACGCGGCTGGGCGAGATAATTTCCAGTACCAGGGACCACTCAGGACAGATCAATGCAATTTCATTCGATCCTACTGGAACTCGGCTTGTCTCGGGCTCATGGGATGGGACCGTCATACTTTGGAGTGGTACGGACGGTACTCAAATCGGAGTTCTTGGGCGTTCCATTCAAAATCCTACGTCCATATCAATTTCTGATAACGTGCTGGTAGTTTCGACGTACGCAGACATCACTCTCTTGGATCCCCAATCCCTCGATTTCGTCGATACCCTCGATAGTGGCAAGACGGGAGCTTCCCATGTATCTTTGTCCCTTGATGGTTCGCTTCTTGCCTCTGTACCTTGCAACTGGAAATTACGTTCAAACGTGGACGTTTGGGATGTAGAAAAGCGTACAGCGATCGCAACTCTGAAGTTCAGCGCAGATATCATAAGACCATTGTTCTCTCCTGATTATTCGAAACTTGCCGTCCAGTTGACGACCGGATACTTCGAAATATCCGATATTACCGGTAAAAACGATGCCACCAAGATAGAGAATGGAAGTGAAGATCTCACCTGGCTACCTGTCCCACGATGGGGTGGGTTCTTGATTTCATTTAGAAGCCAAGCCCCGGACGATTGCTTACTGGCTCTATCCCCCGATAATGGTGACAGTGCACCAATGCTTTGGATTCCTACACGTATTGATGTATCAGCCTCTGCATTCGGGGCGTCCTTGTTCGCTTTGTTATCGTCCGATGGCGGTATTCTCTTCATCCACTCCCCTTCCTCCTCTTATTCCTTCCCTGAATTTTTGTAAACTAGGCTTCATAAATTGAATCTTGCTTATGCGTTCCTCCCCGGCAACGAATTACCTCTCTACACCCCCAACTGTACAAGCAACCAAGATGTGATGGTCCATTGTGATGTATTTGCCAGCACAAATAAAGCGAACAATTATAAAAAGTCGCGACTCTTCGATCACCTAAGGGTCAAACCAATCATGAACGCAGACGACAACATTATCGTCAATGACTTTATGTTCTGCTCCGCACACGGCGAGGAATACTGCGTCAAATGCTGCGTTGACCATCGCTTTACCAATAATTATATCATATCGGATGAGCTGGGAGATCTACCTGACACATTCGAGGTCGATGTACGTTATTTTCGAACGCATATGTACAGCCTATATAATGCTGGATAGCTGGCTAAACCCTTTCTAGGATCGCGGTTATATCAACGTATATTCTCATGGCGCATCGACTTATGGAAACCATGCATGCGTGTCCCATCGCAGAGTAGATTGCTCTTCCTGCTTTAACTGGAAGGCCCTTATCCGAGCGGAGGCAGGAGAAGAAGCTCGTACTGAGAAATGGCTCGAGAAACGGAGGAAGTATTTGGATCGTGTTGACCCATGAGAGATCATGAGAGGTGGGCGGGGTTGTCTATGTTAACACTTGTGATGTGGTAGTTCTTTTAACCGGAAGAAGAAGAATGAATGCGTCCTGTCTGTAATGATGATCGAAACGGTACAGAGGGTTCGTAGTTCATGGTTCTGCGACAATGGATGGAACTATTGCGTTTCTAGGACGAGAAATACGTTACAGGGGATTTACTGGGTTTTTATGACCGTGCGTATGGTAGTGGACTCCATGATAGGTTGCTGTCACTTACCTTACCGGTGTGGGAAATAGCGTGGCGATTCAATTTGCCACTATATGCAATGTAAATCGTCGTCAAGACAAATATTTTCGCTCTCAATGATAATAATAATGCAGCGTGCGAAATTTACTATTGGCGTTGCGTGTTTCGAACATTGACACCCTAACATGACGGGCAGACACACCCTTGCCAACCTGATCTTCATGAGATTGGCTATTGGGAACCCAGGAGTGAGGTATTTATCTTCATCTTCGAACTACATTGATCGTTATAACCCAGTGGTGTAAAAGGACCTTATCGATGAGATAAGGTAAAACACTCAGAAATAACGAGGTCAAGACGTATATTGCCTAGCGCTAGCGATGGAGGTGATATCAAAAAGGAAGGAAAGATAATCCTCTACTCTTCGTTCTACTCGAGTTTTGTTGACATAACACGTGACTTCCACGCCGATCTTCATGATGTCATCCAAAGGATTACTGGAGCACCTGGCTCACCCATTCTATTTCAAATCTTCACTGGTTCATTTCCCTCATATTTGACTGATATGGTGCTATAGTTAGCTTACAAACCAAGGATCTTCAAACTACGCCACATCAAGAGCCCAGAGGATTCTCGCTGGGTCGGGGCTCCCTGTTCTTACTCTCGCCCTTCTTCAAGATCGTACATAACATCCCGTGGGTTAATTTCAAAGGTCGCGCGAGAACCCCCGTTTCTATATACCGGTCAAGCTTTCAATATAACTCATCATGTGCAATGCCGCTTCTGTCTGGATCAACAGCAATTGGCTCTTTTGGATGACCCGTGTTGGGAAAAATACCTTCATCTCCAGCGGCTTCAAGAAGTTTTTCGCACCGGAGCTCTGGTATGCGATGTAGAGCCAACGAGTTGAAAAAAACTTACAACATATCGCTCCGTCTAGCAACGTACTTTTCATGCTTTTTGAAATGTTGGTCAACACGGATGATCCCCCCCGAAGCAAGCTGCAGATCACTGTATAAAATGATGTCATATTTCGACAATCGTAGCTCCTTCACGCCTGGTAATGAAAACGCAGGAAGTGGACAGGGAGGAACATCTGTCAAGAAGCGGGTGCGTTGAATATTCGCCTTACAAGGAGGCGAAGTACCGTGCCGTCTGAGAATATTTTTAACAGTTCTTCCTCTCCAAAGCTCTTGGATGATTATGAGAATGATTAGTTTTAGTTCGATAGACACACCGGCCTTGGGTAACTTATCCCGCTATCACACTCCAAGGCGTGGGTAGCACCGCGAAAAAGCTCAAACCTATACTTGCCGTAAGGGTGAGTTCCTTAAGAACTTGCAAATTTCTGAGTAAAAGAATCTTTCAAAAGTCATCAAGTACTTTTACATTGTTGACAGTGGCAGTAAACGACCAAGTGACAGAATATCACGACCCCCTGGCTTAGCTAGTTAGGATGTCACCCTTTACGACGACAGCGACATTGAAGCGGATACATATGACGAAGACGACTTGACACGCCGATAGCTTCAACATCTTGATCGAGTTTTTCAATAACCTACAAATTCGCATATAACTTTTCATCCACAGACTCCCATCCCAGAGAATTGAATACCAACTGAAACGCCGCCTCTCTGCATGCATTAAACTTTGCTTGGGTCTGCCTCCTTCCCAGATATAGCACAATTCAAAGTTGTGAAGTATCACAATACCTGAGTATGGGTTTGGATCTAAGTAGGTTTTTAGCCAGGTACGCGAACCTTACCCGGACCTACCTGTCTCCATGCCTATTACCCGGGCGGGTTTTTACAGCCGCGATCTTCCCTCTCTATATGTTGTTGCAATAGTCACCGGGAGGAGGTGGCAACGGGGACGATGGGAACAATGGATAGTCGGAATACCGGGAAGTAGCACATAGCACGGACCGTGTAACGAGGTGTGCAAAGTGTAAGTAGGATGTGTTCTGATCGCTCTGCATTCGCGCCTCGCTTTGCGGCGCTGCTGACAGCCTGACACACGTAGTGTTCCAGTCACCAGCGTTCTGAGTGGAAGCTTCCAGCCCTAACCTGACGTTCTAGGTGAGACTGTCCGACTGTTTTCCCCCAGGCATCAAACCGGAAATCTGGACCAATACATAAGAATCACACGATCTTGTGCTCCGCAGTGCTCTTGCCCTATATTCGCATTCGTGTCAGTCCGGAAATAGGAATTTTCACTGGAGGCTCCCATAATAATTTGGGAGCATCGATTCCGCAGGGATGAAAACTAGAAAGAATAACTAACGGACTATGTTGAGCAACGTTTCAAACGACTGCGATACTCCGCCTCTGATATGTGCGTCGAATATTCGACGCATACACACCCTTCTCCGGTATTCCAGATTCACATTCCCGCTATCATTTAATCGCCGTACTAATTATTCTTGGCGCTAGATATACATAAATACCTCGTTGTATGAACGTCTCACCTCAGTACGAATATAATCGTCTGAGGTGAGAATCTTCAGTACTATCGTCCCAACTTATTCTAATGATATTGTCCATACCCCAGGTATTTCTATACCACCGTAAGTACGAATGTAATTGTCTGATTTGTCGTTCATACTCTAGGCTGTCCACATTCTACAGTCTAAAAGTCTAATCAGTACAGATGATCCATTTCCGTCCAAAATGCAATACATGGTCGCTGATAAATGATGTAATCTTAGCAGATCACCATTTGACAACTGTAACTCTGTGCTGCCACATTTAGGGTTTCTCAGGTGAGTCCGACTCGGATAACTTCGTCGTGCGAGGATAAAAGCTTGGGGAGGAAGCGGGCGATGTAAACCCAACATACCATACAGTTGTCATGTCCTCCGTTCTCGTACTCTGTGCTATGATTGGCGCGTGCTCTTATTTCTTCTTCCTTGATTCTGGAAAGAAAAAAGCACCTTATCCACCTGGACCTTCCCCCAAACCCATTGTCGGAAACCTTTTCGATGTCCCTACTCGAAAGCCGTGGCATAAATACTTAGAAATGTCAAAGGGGCACCATAGTGAGTCGTACAGATTGAGACTATTGAATTTGCTAATTGCATCAATGATAGGTGACATCATTCACTTATCTGTATTCAACAACAATATTGTCGTCCTTCATTCTATGGAAGCAATCGTTGAACTCCTGGAGAAGCGATCACGTAACTATTCAGATAGGCCCGTTAACATAATGTTTGAATTGTATGTCCCTTACACACGCCAAGCCACTCGAGTTACATACCAGACTTTCAATCCTAGCCTGGGTATAGAGGGCTACACTCCATTCAAAATCTACGGGGACGGATGGCGATTGCAGCGAAAGCTTTTGAAGGAAGTATTATCAAAGAAAGCAATGCCAGTGTACCATAATCTTCAAACGGAAAGAACACACCTTCTACTCGATTTATTGCTTGACGACCCAGATAACTTCCCAGATCATTGCAACATGTACGTGTTTTTTTCCCCCTTTCTTCACCATCTCTTAACTCTTTTTTTGCTAACAATTAGGATGGGTGCATCTGTGACCATAGCCGCATTGTACGGATACGACGTTGACCTTCGCCAAACCAAAGATAGATTTCAAGTCGCCGCAGAGACTGGGGCACTCTTAAATTCACAGCTATTGGCGCCGGGAGCTACTATTGTTGCAGTACTTCCTTTCTTGAGGCATATACCTTCTTGGTTCCCCGGAGCTTCGACACAGAAAAAGGCTGCCGAGGCTAGAGCAGCTTCGGCACTATTCAGGAACGAACCAGTTGTGTGGCTCAAAAAAAACATGGTAGAGTACCTTGAGCTGAAGCTGCTAGTTCGGAAATTTAACAAATGATGAAGGCAGCAGGAAAAGCGAAGGATTGCATAGCTGCAAGACTTGTGGAGAAGTACACAAGAAGCGATGGTTCAGTCCAGGACGAAGAGCTTATAAGGGACGCGTTGGCTGGAGTGTACGTAGGTTAGTATTTTCTCATCCACTGTCTGCCTGGCGTTTTTCTAAGCATTGGCTTAGGTGGAGTGGAGACCGTATGTGGACCTTTTTTTTTTTATCTTTGTTTTCCGATTTAACCGATCATATATAGATGAAAAACACATTGAATGTGTTCTTTATGGCAATGACTCTTCACCGCACTGAGCAGAAGAAAGCGCAAGAAGAGATCGACCGCATTGTTGGGTCTGGGAGGTTGCCTACCTTCAACGATAGAGCCTCTCTACCTTACGTTGAGGCACTCTATAGAGAGGTCCTACGTTGGCGACCTGTTTTACCCCTCGGATTTGTCCATGCCACTGTAGAAGACGATATTTATAAAGGCTATTTTATTCCGAAAGGTAAACTTGACTACAACTGCCCCTTGGCTCTTTGAACGCAGCTCACTAGGCGCTTTCATTTTTCCCTCCACTTGGTAAGCCAAATATTATGTGTCAGCTTGAGCATCTTGCAATACCAATTCTCAGGGCGATTACCCGTAATGAGGCCGTGTATCCAGATCCGGAAGCATTCAAACCACAGAGATTTTTCAATCCAGATGGGTCTCTCAATGATGATAAAATCAGTTACGGTTTTGGGTATGGGCGAAGGTGCGTATCAATGATAGGAGGTCGTTTTAATGAGCTTGTCCCAACATGAGTTATCTAGAATCTGTGCTGGCATTTACATGGCCGACGCCGTGGTCCGTTTCCGTACCATCTAGCCATAGAAAGTATACTCACCTGAAAAATCCAGCTTTGGGTAACAATGGCCTCACTGCTGGCCACGTTCGATATCAAGAAAGCAATAGACGAGAATGGTGTTGAAATAGATGTCGATCCTGATGCATTTGGTGACGGCATCGCCACGTAAGTAATTTTTGCTTTTTGAGTTTGAGATCATATATGGTCCTCGGTAGCTCATTTGTTGATAGCCATCCATTACCATACAAGTGCTCCATTCTTCCTCGCTCTCGACAAGCTGAATTGCTTGTCCGCAATGCCGCGAGCATTGCACGCGAGAATCTGACTCCCCCCGTGGACGTGTAATGTCCATACGTAGACCCGAGTGGCCGGGTTAACGATTCACGAAGTGTGTGTGTATGACAGCGGATATATGAAGAATGTATCAAATGGTTGACGGATCGGATCGCGTGAATCCCCTATATATTTGTCCTAATTTTGCGACAATGACAAGTTTCATACTCGATGAAGAAAACGGCGCAGTAGGCCTGTTGTTACATCTAACGTGGACCATCCTGAAGAACCAGACACCCTTCAAGTTGTCTACGGAGTTCATGCTGCTATTGTGAATCCAGAGTATTTACACTAGATTACAGGATTGACGTTATATAATAGTCCCAAAGGAGAACAACACAGCACGACGGCTTGGGCCACTGATTTCTTACGCTTGGAAATTATACTTTCTGCGCGCAATAGCTTCGATCACAGGGGGAACAAGCCAATATGCCAAATGGGCAATTTTCATTGACCAAGGCATAAAAACCGTTCTCTCGCCCTCGTCAACAGCAAGGATGGACCTCCGCGCGACGTCCACCCTCTTGAGCCCATGCTTGTTGGGGTCCTTCTCGCGCACGGGACCTGCGTCGACGGCACTCGCTCTGAAATCGCCCTCCACAGTGGAGGGAAGGACGTATGTGAACTTGATCCGAGGATGCTCAACGGAGAGAGCTTGGTATAGTAGAAGAGAAGCGCCTTTCGTGGATGAATATAGCGTCCTTGTAGGTGGGGGTATCACCGCAGCAAGGGATGAAATGAGGAGGATTGAAGGCGAGCGTGATGTTGCTTGAAGTAGGGGAATCTTAAAACGCCATAAATTCAGTCCATCACTCCGGGTGGGTTATAGATGGGAATTGAACGCACGAATGTAACTGCCGTGACGAGTGGACCAGTATAATTCCCACTTATGGCCGCATTTGCAGTGTTCTTAGCCTGCTGAATGCCCTCTTTTGTAGCTATAACGGTGGTATCTGGGTTACTCCCTGTACAGTTGGGAACTTGGGCGACGTCCATGAGAGGTTGGAGGGCAGAGACTCCAGCCACAACCGCTAGGGTATCAAGGCCACCCCATTCTACGAAAAGAACACATCGATAAACCAAGAACAGACTTCAGAAGAGAATGAACTTTTTTTGAACCTTTTTCGATGATATCCCGCACACGGACTATGTCCTCTACATCTGTGAAATCCGCCGCCACTCCCAAAACATATCCGCTTGAAGAATGTCGACACTCCTCGGCAACTTCATTAACGAGGCTTTCCCTCCTACCAACAATGCAAACGGATGCTCCGCGGTTTGCATATTGCGAAGCAAGCGCTCGTCCAATGCCGCTGGTTGCCCCAACAATAAGGACTCGCTCTTTCGTTCGTGGGATGAGAATTAACCGGCGCGCCCTGGTTATTCCCAGGAGACGGAACACTTTGGGTAGGATGAATATTAGGGGGAGTATACTTGGGATAAGGGCAGTCTTGTGGGTGGTAACGAAGTGGATCACATTGTCGATGGTGGAGGATTGCAACATCGTTCTCGCTAGCGTCTCTTACGTAACTACCGACTCTGGGAACCGAAGTAAAAAATCAACTTCGCTTGCAATGGGCCTACGACTTCACTCTGGGGAACATCCCCAAGACCCCAAGACCTCCTGTGAATAAAGCATAACCAACGGCGCGTGTCAAGTACAACGTTTGTCCGCACTTCCTGATCCCTGCAAGTTACGGGTATTACTAAGGGCAAAGCTTGGAATCAGCCGCAAGAGATTATAACATGACGAGAGTCGGACCCAGACATCGCTGCCGAACTTCTGGTCCGACCGTGAAACGTGGTGGCGTAAGTCATGGCCATAAACAGACGTGGTAGCAGAAGCAATTGTGTACTACTACTCCGGGAAGCGCTGCTGGCTGCCAGTGATGTTTCAGTATATAGCAACGATACTCAGATGCATACAACGAGTAATGGGTTCCTTCATTTACTCTCTCCCTGCGCTTTAATCGCGTGCTCCGAGCCATAGTGCCGTGCCGCCCCTCGCGGGGGGGGAGGGGGTTCTCGGAAGCCCGTGTAGTGTGGACACGGCGTGAGACCTTGGTAAAGGGAAGGGGCCACGGGGGTGAGCGGCTTGTCAGTTTCGTTAACGCCGTCCACGAAGACGAGACATCGCATGTCCGCGCATCCTTAAAAAATGGGCCGACCTAAACCAAAAAAAAAAAAAGAAGAAAAAAAAAGAGTTTGTCCATACTCGTCATCACCGAACCCGCGGGTGAGCTCCATCTTTCCGTGGAAACCGCACGAGGATTAATGGTGCCGTGACGCCACGCAAGTAGTACAAGTTCCGGTGGCGTGTTGTGAGTCATTTTTGGATGGTGGCAGAAGCAATTGTGCGGGATCATACAGCAATCGCGCGAACAATATTGAATACCGGGGGTTCCAATGGCGTTAGCTTCAAACAGGGTGGCTGGTGAATTTTCAATTAATGAACGCCGACAACGTCATGGTGAGTGTAACATTCATTATGCATTGCATACATCCATAACGATATCGTATATCTAGATGGTGTAATTAAGAGTAGATCTATAGTATATCCCGAAAAGATATAATGACGTGGCGACAACTAGTAAGGCATAAGAAATCCCAAAGAAAGCCGATGACGTCATACCCAGTAAAAAAAGGGCGACAACCCAGCAGCTGATGCGCTAATGCATGGTTTGCAGAGCGACACAACTGACAAAAAAAAAACGATCGTCGTCCTCATCCCCCCCACCCCCCGTCTTCATCGACACTTGAGATTCCTCAACACCATAGCACGCTCCTGCGCATCCTTGACGTTCCACTCTCCATTCCAGCCTGACACCTCGTCAGGGCCAGAATCAGTCACCGAATGCACAGGATGGTGTTGATATTGATAATACGTAGCCGGGGTCGGATCAGAACGGTGATAAGAATGTGAAGGACGACGGGGCTCGAGATCGGCATACGGCGAATCGGACGAAAGGAGAGGTATATGCGAGTCTGACCTGCTTGCACTCATAGTTCGCCTGTGCCGCTTGGCGTGTTTTTTTTGTTTGGGGTGTTTGGTAGGGAGGATGTATGATGGAATGAACGAGGGAAGGATGGAGAGTCTGGAGGCGCCTGTGTTTGAGGAGGGCATGGATGTTCGTGTCGGGGATGGAGATGGAGATGGAGAACGTGATCTGGCGTTGCGTTTCGTGGTAGCGAGCTCGAACGAAGTCGAGGCCCGGCGGTGCTGTAGTACGGAAGGAGTAGCGGAAGGGGTAGCGCTTTTAGTACCCGGGCCCTCGCTGTTGGGGTAGTGGTGATGGGAAGGTTTGAAGGTTTGAGATATGAGATCAGCAGGGACGTTCTCTCCGAATACCCTCGTTAGCTTCGCCATCCGCTTTTGACGCACTTTGGTGGTGCATTTTTCGTTTAGTTTGTCCTTGCTCAGGCCAGAGCCTAAGCCTAAGAAAGCTAGAGTCTCGTCTTCATCTTCACCCACATGCGACATGGGTATAGTGTCACTAGCCGTCCTCGTAAGTTTTGTCGATAATAGAGGGATCCTACACCAAACCATCAATAAAAGGCCGGCGGAAAATTAATCCAACAACCAACTTACCCAGCCCGAGAAGGAGATGGACTCATATCGTCTTCAGAACCCGAACCCGAACCCGACTCCGAACCCGGACTTGGCGGGGGCAAATACAACCTCAACACCAACGGGGGTCTATCCGACTCTGAGCGCCGCTTATTGGATAATGATTTTATTCTTCTCAACGGGGAAGGGAGGAATTGTTCACGAAGCTCGCCAAAGCAATAAGATGACGGGGGGTGCAGCGATAACGGAGAGGGGGGAGGGGTGGAGGAATTGGAGTCGGGGGACTCGACAACGTGCGGAGTCGTACCGAGTATTTCGGCTAGTTTTCTTGTTGATTTGAGAAGGCGGGAGCGTTGAGAAGAGTTGAGGAGGTTGATGGTTGGCGGAGGCGGTCGGACGGGGGCGGGGGTAGAGGTGGGTCTGGGCATCTTGTTTTAGAGAGGGGTGGTGATCACGGCGACGGTGGGGGGGAGAATGATGCGATTGCTTATAACCGTGTCAATGTTATCGGAGGTGTGTCCGGCAACGGGCTGAGGTTTATATCGCAAAAACCTGCATCAAGTCAACCTCGAGGCGGCCGTCAGGTATTTAAAAAAAAAAAGGGAGGGGGAGCCGTACAGCCGTTTCCGGAGGAGAGACGGGGGAGGGGGGCGAAAAAAGTGAATACATGTATGGGGGCGCGCGGGACCAGAGTGTGTAAGTTGGACTGGCCTCTAATCCAGATCGACCGACTCGGACGCCCATGCAAGGGGCGTTTTTTTTTTTTCGGGCGTTATGTCATTAGGGTTGTGTCATCCCTTTGTCCCCGGAGGGCGCGACGAGGAACATGACAGACGCCTGACAACTGACAGGTACCGAGGGATGTGTCAACTGCCAACTAAGGTTGCTATCGTTACTGTTAATGCTGCCGTTTTCTTCAAATCACCATCTGTTCCTTGTCAAAAACTGCTTGCAATTTTTTTCCCCCCCTTCTGCGCCGACACAGCGTCGAAAAAAAAAAAAAAAAAAAAA
>AYNK01003729.1:0-17323 GCA_000497225.1 Amanita jacksonii TRTC168611 | reverse complement strand
GGCTGTTACGAACATGTGGGACCAAGGGAAGTAACACTTACCAAACCGCATGAAACCAAGATGGAAGTCAAATCCCATCATATCCACAACCATCGTAAAGATAGGCCTATCTGAGTAAATGGATGATCGCCTGTCCATCAAGTCGTTTGCAGCGTCTTTGGAGTCTAGGACAATCATGTCCTGCCCGAGTATATTTACGTGTATGATATCGCTCCCTGCGGAGATTGGAGTGCTTTACAGCTCAGAGCAACATTCCTTAAATGCGTGTACTGACCATAATCCTTGGACCACTCGTGAAATTTAAGCCATTGATATTCGGTGGGTACATCAAGGAGATTTCCAATGATAGGATATCCTTTCGGCCCAGGTGGCAATGGCAGGAGATTCCGTTTCTTGATTCTGCGAACAACATAGACGAACAGGACAGTCGTCAAGATGGCCAGCAGGTCAAGGGAAGTAGTAACGACCATTGTGTGGTAACTGGGAAGATGCAAGGATAGTTTGAGGCGCAATTTGGTGTCCATTATATATGTTAGGATAACGAGCCCCGGATATCTCGGTCTCTGCGGAAATGTGTAATACATATGTGAACATCCTGCTCTCAACTTAGCTTCAATCAGATCATTTGGATCGACCAGTTATTCTTGGAATGAGGCATTACTAAGGGTAATTTAGGTAAGAAAAGATGATGTCGGCCGATATGCGTAGTTTAAAAGCGTTGTGAGCAATAAATCTTTTTCTAGTCTGCTAAATCGGTCGCACATGTCAGCGGACTTTCAAATACACCTTCCAAATCTTGATTATGGAACCGATGCGGACAGGCGATGCAGTCATCTCAAGGTATAAATGACCGATTATAACGGCTCAAAATCCATAAAGAGTTGTTATCAAATCTCATGTGTGAATAGATGACAAATGCGAGGTGACTTTCTTACTTCAGCACATGTTTTTTTCCGTCATTTTTGTTCGTCTACGGAAAGCCTACAATCACCATGCCGCTCTTCCTTTTCTCAAAAATGGAAAAGATATGACCATTGAATAATGTTGGATTTCTCAGCATTTTTAAGAATGCCCAATTCAGCTTAATTCTTCAGAATCAAATCTCATGCTCGGTTAAAACACTTGATGTCATCCAACGTTTACTCATCTACGTGCCTACTAAGTTCATAAGCAACATATTAATTTAGTAACCAGTGAAAGTAATCCGAGTAGAAAGCGATGGACATTTCATGGCGGGTCTGGACATTTTCGAATGGCGATGTTTCGACGTGCTTATGTCATCACATTTCCATGCTCGGAGTCCTGTTAGTGTTGTGGGGGTTGGAGTGAATGGATGGTACCAGGCAGTAAGTGCTTCTTAAAATTAGGTTGAACAGTTGGGGAGTGAAGAAGATGGTGGACGTTCCATGTCAATAAGCAGTGGGAATTTTATAGACAGTTAGACTACAAACTTTTGCCGAGAAGGGTTACAGGGGCTGTAATCCCGCGGGTTGTAGCGTAATAAAGACAGCCATAAGAAAGTGTCGGCGGTATCTCGTTTGGCTCTTTCTTTCATACTACTCGTGTCTCCCATCGCGTATCCACTCTAGGGCATCTCGCGATAGACGTCTTGGCCTCGTTCTCCCCTCGGCTATTTTGTCTTGCCCCATCAAGCTTGGAAACAGGATATTACAAGAAGTCCTCATTATGGGCGATTCATCACGCAATTATGGTTGTGGTATCGGACGGAGACCTGGGTAGGGTGCTATCGTGAGGTCATGAGATCTGCCCCTAGAGGCTAGTTCTATAAAAGTCAGGGATGATACCAGGCTTTTGAGAAAAGGGGGAAGAGAGGGGTAATGCCAGGGGGTGTAATCTTGATGCTATCCGATAAGGGGCACAAATTCCATAGCCTCAGCACTATGGGTGAGGCAACGATGACATTGAGGGGTGCTAAGGCGAACCCGACTATGAAGGACAAGCTTCCCCGAATAAAGCTGGGCCGGGGCTGGCGAGGGGTGTCTATGCAGACCGTCAGCTATTTTTGATGCATTTAGGAGTAGTGGTAGTAGCAGTAGCGGTGGAGATAAATAGTACCTCACAATGCTATTCGTGGCCCTTTCCCCGTCTGCAAACGGCTAATAAGGTATGTCTAATCGCGCGTGTGAATATAAACCCTCAATTTCTTGATCCGTGCGTATCGGACATTCGACGTTTGGATGAGCCGCGGGAGGTACAGGGAAAATCTCTGGATATGTGGCCTTCACCAATACTCCCAATCATCATATCCATCCCGCTCGTGGAAGTTTTCAATTTCAAAACGACAAACTCACTCAAAGATTCGTTCTTCCCCTGCTGCAGTGTGGCCAACTCTGGCGGGGCATCCGCCTTCTTGGTGAAGTTCTGAAACTGCGTCTTTAGCGCTGACCTACAAGTCCTTACACGGTTACCGGGTAGTTTTATTGCCGTGGGGGGAAGGACCAGGAATAGCATGACGTAGCAGTGCCACTTTATCTCCATCACGAGCATCACCACCATGGCTCCTCAACCCATCAAAAATAGCCGACGGTGAGATCGATAAGATTTCAAGTGCTGTATGAACACCCTCCGGACCCAGCTCCGTTGTGTGAGGCTCTCCCTCCATTGTCGAATCCGCCCTAGAAGTCCTCGATGCTATCGTTGCCGAGATTATGGGCTCTGTGCCCTCTATCCCTGGAACTACGTCCCTCTCTATCCTGTTTGCCGAAGATTAACCTTATCATCCCTGGCTTGCTTCGTTAGAGCATATGCCACTTGACACATCTCCCATGATCGACTGATGAGAACGCTACCCAGGTCCGATGTTATAACCCTGGTTACGTGAGCAATCGCTCATAATGGGGATCCTTTTGCCTTCTTGGCAGGAGGCATCGGCAAAAGTCAGGAACATCATCATCTCGGCGCTAGTATGGCTCTGCTGGCGGCCGGAGGGACAGAAATGTAGTTTGAACTCACAGATATGTAAGGACAACAATGCACAGCGATGAGTCAATGGTATCAACGGTGGCGATGGTGACACTTTCTTTATGCGAAGTTCTTGAGTAACACTGATACCGTATCTGAAAGACCGGCGGCCGCGGTATGTATAGCCTGAGATGAAGCCTGAACCTCTGGTTCTGACCTTGTACTCGATGGTCTGATGGAAGACGGTTCAAGGGAGGAATAACTTCGGTAGAGTATTGCAAGCATCCCAAACACACTTTCATCGATTTTCTCCTCTTCGCTTATTATTGGGCCGGTAATAGAGGAATGACGTAATGCATGGCACGGCACTGGAATCCGACTGGCCATTGGTTGCCAGTGGGTTATCTTGCTGTTATCATTGTTTGGACATGCTTTGTCACCCTGTCATCTTCGTGCGCGTCACCAGCCCCATCGCCAGTCCCCATGTCGTCGCCCAAACTCCATCTTGCAGAATCTATGATAATATCAGCATCGTTCAACTCAAATCACACACCTTTTGAGATATCGTCATCTTTAGAAATGACATCAACGAGACCGGCCAGGATCGCTTTGTCGTCTCACTCTTTGGGCTGAACATGCTTGGTCCAGCGCGGAATCGCTTTGCTCCACCATTCAGAAGCAGCAGCGCCAGCGAGGGCGGTGCGGGAAGGATGGGTCTATGTGGTTTGCGTTCATGGTAAGGTTATCACCGGTAGTAAAATGTATGAGTGATGATGTCGATGTGGGCGTAGGTCAGATATTAAAGACTGGAAGAAACGGAGAGAAAAGTGAGAGAGAGGTCGAGTTCTTATAAGCTCTCGTATTGTCAACTGCCAGTTTTTGACTCGACGGACGAGGTGTTGCTTATGTGTGCAATGCTCAGTGAACAGTGTCCGTTCATCCCCATCCGCTGTGCAGAAAGAAAATTGTCGTGCTCGTTGTCTATAGCTTCAAGTTTATGGGAAGAGAAATGTTCACCTGAAATGGATGTAGTTCAGCGACAAAGAACGGCCGTTGTACCTGCCTTATCGCATATGCATCTTCCGGGTACCGTCTACCTAAAACTTCAAACATTTCGAGTCCATGAGTCCTGTCTATCTACTGAACCCAACTTGTACATGGTATTCGGATGAATCCCTGAACTCCGATTTTCGCGTGGGAGAGACTCAAGGGGACCTGGAAATCAACCAATCAACCAGTCACATCACCAACCATCGAAATCAACTCCATCCTCTGCTCACTCATGTTCCAAAGATTTAAAAGGACAGTCGAATGGAAGAAGTCCAAACGAAAGAAGAAAACTTCCTTGACACCAGACTGCTCTGATAACTCCGGGGCTGCCAGTGGATCCACTACACCATCGTTGGCGCCTGTCAACAGCAAATCAAAGTCTATTTCGGAGTCTCCAGCCGATCGCCCCCCATCAGCTCTTGCGGCCATCAATTCACCACATGTAATATCCTCAAGTCCTACTCTTGTTGCGCCCACCGACCCAACTCGCCCGACACGATCCCCCTCCCCTCCTACCAAGAATGCTTCTCCCCCTCCTCTAGTATCTCCGGATACTACAAAGGCCACTCCCAAAAATGATCATGGTTCGTCGAAAAACATACCAGCGTCAACATCGGATAAAACCACCACGATTATCCGATCAACGAAGGCGGTGCTGAGAGTCCTCGCAGTACTTGCTGGCGCACCAGCGGTCACCAGCTTCGCAGAGTCGTTGGATAAGGCCGAGGTAGGAAACGAGACCTGATCCAATACATGCCCAGTAACGTTAATAATCTTACCAGGGGGATCGTTCAACGAGGAAAGGTCTTGAGGAGTACTGTGATGACCTTCTCAAGATCATCAAGTCCGCAATAGACAAAGAATCGTCTAGTCCTCCCGAGCCCCAGGGATTGAAGAGTAACCTAGAGCAGCTTCATAGGTACGATACTTGATGCTGGGCGTGATCAGCATGATTGACTCAAGACCTACAGCGAGTTGACGATTATACGCGAGGAGATCCGTGATCGCTATGTCCCGCTCGATACAGAAGGAGTTAATAGGAGTATCATTGACAAAATGCAGCTATTTCTGGTACGTGTGATGTATCCTCGTGCTAATCTTTATGCTAACGTGGCTCATGCGTTTATAGTTCAAGAGCTATCTAGGAGGACTTATAACGAAGCCAGAAGTCAATGACAAGATGGAGAAGCACGCCTTGGTAAGCGTTCACTTCATTACAGCCATCGTATTCTCAAACAACACATTCGCGTTCCAGAACCAAACGATAAGGGACCTACCGCGCGCAAGGGCCGCATACAATGACTATACTAAGGATAAGCGACGTGTTTCGTGTTTCGAGGGTACGAGGCGGGCGCTCCTTCAAGAGATTGCCAAGTGGCTTAGCGTATGGGACGACTCTCGGGCCTACCTACTCTTCGGGATAGCTGGGATAGGAAAGTCCACCGTGGCGCAAACCGTCGCGGAAAGGGCCGACAACCTCGGGTGCCTTGGGGCTTCGTTCTTCTTCTCGAGGGACGAGGAGGACCGTAGAACTGCCGAAAAATTCTTCACAACGATTGCTTTTCACCTTTGCGTTTATGATGAAGAGTTTGCTCAGCTCATCGGGCAGGCCTTGACCAAGGAGCGAGGAGCTGCGGCGACAACAAAAGAGCCTCAAGAACAAGTGAAGGCGCTCATAATCGAGCCATTGCGTAACGTCGCCAAGTCACGGCCCTGGCCTATCGCCATCGTTGTCGATGCGTTAGACGAATGCAATACTCAAGACGCACCGATGATCCTCATGGCGTTAGATCAACTCGTCCAGGAGCTACCGATTTTCAAGGTCATTGTAACAACTCGCCCGCAGCCTCATCTCCAATACCTCCTCGACCAACTAGGAGAGCACAAGATTTTCCATTTGCAAAACATCGAAAACGCCATCGTTGATGATGATATACGACTTTATCTTACCCATTGTTTTTCCCACGGGCAGGTCGCAAAGCGCGTCCCAGGTCTCAGGAAGCGATGGGACGTTAGCAACCAAGATATAGACGTTCTTGTCCAAGCCGCTAGACGGCTTTTCATTATAGCCTCTACGACCGTACTTTTCGTTCTCGACACAACCGTCCGGAACCCTGCATCTCGTATGAAAACGCTTCAAGATGAATTTGCTCGGAGCCGATCACCGTTCAACTCTTTGAATGATTTTTATACTGTTATATTACGGAGCGCTGTCCCTCCCGACTCCGAGCCTGGTATAGCGGAACGCTACCAAGCAGTCGTCGGCGCTATCGTACTCATTGAAGACCCTCTCCCTATCGGCGCTCTCGCCAACCTTATCAATATGCAAGAAGATGATGTATACGCTGTGCTGGACAATTTGCAATCCGTCATCTCCCTGGGCGCCGACGGCATACCGCTCGTCTACCATAAGTCCTTTCCCGATTACGTCACGGACGAAAAACGCTGTCATGATGTAAATCTCTGCATTATTCCGACTGCCCGTCATACCCAGCTTGCGATATGTTGTCTGTGGATCATGAACACGCACTTGAAGCGAAATATTCTTGGACTTAATGGCCCTGCATGGTACTTCGATAACGAGAGGGCCTTGATGGAAGAACAGCTATCCTGGGATACCGTGCAGCGGGTGATCCCACCCGAGCTGCAATATGCGTCCATTCATTGGGCTAAACACGTCTCGCGGGCGGATCTCAAAAACAGCCGCCTCATGACAGAATTAAAAAAATTCGTAGAGGAACATTTGTTGCATTGGCTTGAAGCCTTAAGCTGGATCCGTAAGTTGGACGCTGTCCACATATCACTTGGTATTGCCTCGAAGATTCAGGTAACGTGAAAGATCTTTACAAGGACAGAGCTAGGTACTGAGATTACTATATAGGCGCTAGGCTCTGACATGCGTCAAATATTCTTTGACGCGCTTCGCTTCACTTCGACCAATGACGACGAAATTCAAAGATTCGCATTACACATATATCATTCCGCACTCCCATTCACGCCAACAGAAAGTTTCCTATATAAACGATATAAACACGAGTTGCAGTTCTGTCAAGTAAATGGTGGACCAGCGCATTGGGGCACTGAAATCAATATGAAATACCATGATCGCGGTCCTATCCTTTCTGTTGCGTTTGCAAATGATAGCTCCCGGTTTGCGTCTTGGGACGAAGAATGCGTGTGGTTATGGGATGGCGCAAGCGGTATTCGTATCAGGCCAATCAACGGTAATAGGATCACGCTCTCAGACGACTTTTCCGTATTCGCCGTGCCGCAAGGCAGCTCGGTAACAATGTGTAACGCATCAAACAGCGCGCCTATTACTTCCTTCAACCACCCTTCTAAAGTCATCAACACGGAAGTCTCATTCGATGGCTTACAGCTAGCTGTGGGGTTGCAGGATGGCACCGTTCGCATATGGGACGTAACAAAAAGAGTGTTAGTTGCCAGCCTCGGCGACTATGATGGCCGTCGACTTGCGTTTTCCCCGAACGGGTTTACCCTCGTCTTCACTTCGAAAGGCGGCCTTAATTTATGGAATGGAGGTGATACCGCCATACAGTTGAAGCATGAAGATGAGGTGGTCAACCTTGGCTTCTCTTGTGACGGCACCCGCATTGCCACCATATCACAGAGGAACGAAGCGTGCACCTTGAAGTTTTGGAAGGGAGAGGATGGGAACTTCCTTGCGGTCGCTACGGATGTTGGCGAAACGTTGGCAATCTCAGCCGACGGCTCTCTAGTCGTTACCGGAGGCGAACACAAGGAGTTGCAGCTCTGGCGTGGAGATTCCTTGGCACTAGCTGGCACTATCCCTATCAATCAAGTGAGGGACCTAGCACTCTCGGGGGATCTGCTTGCCATTGCATTGTCAGATGCCGCCGCCTCCGAAAGTGTGATAGTGTATGATGTCCAGAGACTCGCGTTTATGGCGAAGCTGCATATCTATGACAGCGCTTGCTTGGCCTTTTCGCCCGACGGCACTCGACTCGCTGCCGGGAATCTCCGTGGAGCAGCGTTCCTGTGGGATATCCTAGCCATCAAGGCATCCGCTCCTTTCTCCGGACCGCAATATCACAATCGCGCCACCACCTTAGCATTGACGTTGGACTGCTCGCGCCTCGCCGTTGGACGTCCAGATGGCTCTGTCGAACTATGGGACACGAATTATATGAATCAACCAATCGCTCGCCACAGACTCCATTCAGGTTGGATTACTTCCCTCTCCTTTGTCCCTGACGGAAACCAACTAGCTTCTGGGTCGGGTGACAAGCGAGTGAGATTTTGGAATGGCAAGGATGGTCAACCCATCGGTATTCTCGAACACTCGTTTCCCGATGAGCTCACGTCCGTGGCATTCTCAAGCAGCCTGCTGGCAGCTGCAACAGAGAACACCATCACCGTATGGGACCAAGCATCGTTTCATCTTGTCCATACTTTTGAGGGAGGGGCCAATTCGCTATCACTCTCACTAGACGGTTCTGTCCTCGCCTTTAGCCGCCGCCGCGACTCTCAATCGGAGGTTACACTATTAAATACGGACCTGCTCACCGTAACTGCGACGTTCGCCGTCAGGGAAGCAATCACGATGCTCTTCCCTTCGCCGGATGGGAGCACACTTGCTTGCCTAGCCGATAAACCTGGCGCCGCTGGTTTCATTTTCTTCGACGCCGCCAACAAGGAGGTCATTAGTGTACCTGAAAGCAAGCATCTCAGCTGGGTCCCTCACTTGAATGGGATCCCAATTTCATTGGGAGAACACGGTGATATTGTAGGACGGTTTTCTGACCATCACGATCGCGTACCTATATTGCGTATCCCTCGGAATTGCAGCCCACATGAATTCACCTACCAGTCATCTATGGTGGTGTTGGGATGTCCGGACAGTCAGATTCTCCTTATAAAATCGTGTGCTACTTAATGATTATTTCTGTTACGTATCTAGGTAAATTGTATATGTTCGCTGTTTTGCAAAGGAATGTCAACGGTGCCTCGCATACCAGGACTGAGAAATGGCGCCTGTCAGGACCTCTCTGCTTCGGTACGGCCGACGGGTATCTAACAAACTACTATTGGCTTTAAAGCAGGCTTTGTAAATTTTCAACATTCATGTTTTCTACTCTCACTGACGTCTAGACAAAGGGTGACGCACGTTCTAGAATTCCAAATACAGGCAAACTATGAAACGTCAATGACTCCCATACGGAACCTAACCGCCGTTCTCTGGCCTGGCAACACAGGGTGCGAATAGTCAACGACAACAATAATATCCAGTTCACCTTTGATATCTTTCCTGATTTTCATTTCCCTTTCTCCTGCGTCACCAGTTTCTCCATCCTCTTGATGTCTCCTCGGTTCCGGTCGGTTCGAGGCATCATCTGGGTTCATCATGCCACTCGAAAAGAACCACCGCAACGGAATGGAATGAACGCATGAAAACCTGCTCACAAAGCCTTTGTCAAATGTCACCAGCGGTTCATTTGGATTAGCCGGCTTCAGTTTTAATTGCAAGGCGCGTTCGAGCTCAGAACGCACGTAGACTATATGTGAAAGGACGGATGATTTGTGCGAGCGATAGGGGAGGTTCCTGTTGCTAGAGACGCTGGAAAATTGTCCCGTGAAGGTAAAGAAGGCAGAAAAGGCGGGCACAACGGTGTGTGGAGCAGGAGCAGTAGCATCTTGAATCGGTGTCCGTGTTTGCGGGGATGGTGAAGGACGCAGTGGTGGTACAGTAGTTACGAGCTTGGATATATCTACAGAGATGGAAGAAGCATCGTTGGCTATCTGGACAAGCTCAGAATGCCTCCCCCGGAATGCCGACGTAGCTTGCTGATGCAAGAATGCATGCAATTGCATTTGAAAATGGTCTTTCAAAGTGAAAAGTGATATGTACTCCCGATATACCCTAGTATCCGGTTCCAATGGTAGCCGTGAAGGGTCCAGCTGCCAAAAATCCTGTGAGTCAAAACAATGATAAAGAGGCAGATACGCATACTATTTCAGCAGTTTGAGCCTCTTCCCCTTCATACCTGGGGCCAGCCTCAGACGTTGCCTTAGCAATGTTTTCCCGTGCTTTCTTCACCCTCATAATCTCTCTCGCCTTCCTTCTAACGCACTGTGCGCACAAAGATGACAAGTTTCCTTTGCTTGCTCCTCCTTCCTTCTTCCGATCACCAACCAACATCCCACAATCCAAACTTGAACATCTCCGCTGTTCTTCTTCCTTTATACTCCTCTCAAACACAACGTCACCCCCCCACTGCCTCCGCATACCTGACTCTCCACTCTGCGGTCCTCCTCCAGCTCGACTTCGACCACCCCGAAGTTTACTCCTCTGGAGATTGGAAAGATAGCCTCGGCATCCTAAACACATATCCCATTTGTACTCCTTCTTGGGCGGTATGATATGTGGGCACCAGTGAACCATACAGAGTCGTGCACCACGGATGAGTTCCCCCATCCCGTCTTCATCGTCATCGCCTCCATCTTGACCTGTGCCTTCAGTGTCCGAATCGTTCTCGTCATCAAGAACACCGGAAACCCCCCGCATGCTCCAAAAAATCGAGCATGAGACACCCATCAGCTTCATCTGCTCTCTCTCCCTCGCGCGACATCGCGCGCACATCAATTCTTCGTCCTCTTCGTCCAACCGGCGATAACACCGGTCGTTGGAGCAAAACTGTGAAGCAATAGCCTTTCGCCATAGTTTAAGGGGAAATTTGAGCACGAGACTTGGTTTGGTATCCGGGTTTATCCCCGAGCTCCCTCTTATATGTAGCTCGTGCGTTGACGAAGAGGTATATTTACCTCCTACCATCTCTTCAGCGCCGCCCACAACGTCCCTGTACTCTATAGGTGAACCTGGCTCCAAGCTCGTCAAGCTTGGCGTTGAAAGCAAACTGCTCATACTTTCATTCGGAAAGTTCGATTTACTCGAAGACGAGCCCACTCTCTTCTCGTCCTTTCTTTCCTTTCGTATCGCAGATTCGATACCGAGTTTCCGCGCTTTCCAATCCGCCCTGACGCAAGACGGACAACGGAGCGTGTACGGCGAAGACGAAGAAGGAATGGTATTTGAACACGATGTCCTGATACACCGTCGGATTTCGGTCGTGTTAAGCCTTAACACGGCGACATCAGGAAGATTAATTGTATTAGACGTAACAACGGCACGTGGCACCTTTTCCCTCATAGGCGCAGTCGCAAATGGGGCTTGATCCTGTCGGGGAGAAGACGTAAGCCGAGGTGGTGCCCGACGTCGATGTGAATCCTTGGGTATATCCGCGTCGCCTTGACGATCGGAAGGGGGAGGAAGCGTAATTATGCGTGAGGGAGGATGAGGATCTGGTGCACCTGAGGCAGCAGTTGTTGCTGATGATCTAGTCTTGCCAGCGAGGGTGGTTTGTATCGAATTGTAGGGGGAATCAGTGGATGGGGCGGGAGGTATTGATATTACTGTTGGCGGAGGTGAAGCGGGTGGATGAACCTCGTTGGCTTCTGACCTTCGTCGTTTCCGCCGGGTGGCCAGAGGAGGATTTGTCGTACTGGGTATATTAGGGGTCCTGGCCACCTCGGGAGCATTATCCGATCCCACCCCAGCCGATACGGACGGCATGGGCATTGGTATCAGGGTAGTAGACGATGGGGGTGTGGACCCCCGGATGGGGTTGGGAACACCCCCAGGCTTAATTAGTGGCGTGGAAAAGGCCAAAGGGATCTGGGAGTACGAAGCGGAACTTGGATCAGCGCTCGACAGATGGTCGTGCTCAGTAGTAGCCCAACAACGGGGGCATACATCCCTCTTGTAAAACGTGAAAGGCAAGACGGCGTTGCAGTTTGGAGTTTTGCATAACCTGATGGAGGGTCGAACTTGATTTGGGTGAGTGCGTGATGGTGGTGGAATGTGTGGGGCTTGATTTGGGCGAGGGATGTTTGATGTGGGCTGTAGCGGTTGTATCGTGATCGATGGTTGTTGTTGAGCTGCGCTGGGACCGGGGTAAAACCCAGCATGGTAAGTCGGAAACGAAGCCTGTATAGATCGCTCCGATGATGAGTCCCCGAGTAAAGAAAGGGAGGTGTGATAGGGAGACGCACGTATTTGGATGGAGGAGGTAGATCCTCAATCGGGAGAGTCAATTCCCCTCGAGAGTTGTAATACTCGAACGGCGTCTCCATAAACTTGTGTATTTTCGATGAAACGGACATGGATCGAGGAAATGACCAAAAAGTTGAGGTCAAATGAGTGCGTGTACAATAATGCGCGCAGGGAAAGGTGCGGAAAAAGGGGATAAGCACATTACGTAAAAAAAGAAGGCAAATTTTAAGTGGCAAGGGCGGAATGCATACCTCGGGAACGGTGACCCTGACGCTCCCATTTTCCAGATTACCCTTCGCTACAGATGAAGTGAGTGGGAACTACGAGTTGTAAGTATACGCGCACGAATATAGGAAACGCCGCATTGGATTGAATCAGATTGGGTTATGGGATATGTAGGACATACTATACTCACTCTACGAGATGCTATATCCGACACGCTCGACGCCTCTGATGAACCACCGCCCGGTTGACCGTATGATGGAGGTTTATAACGCTCGTGAGTAACAACGAGCTCCGGGAGCTGATCGTGAGATCCGATTAGCAGTGTATTTGTTTAGGGCGCCCGAGTATGGCGTGCTCACCGGTACTAAGTCGCTTTCCATTATCACAAAACTAGATCAAAGGAACCTGAATAGAATGAAGCAAGAGGAGGAGTAGAGTAGAATGAGGCTCGACCTCGTTCTTAGCACATTTACTGGTATCGATCTCATCGATTACATTTTAGACTTCTCGCATTGGCTGACGCGCGTGTCTCACGGTCAATTGTTTTTTTTTCTGACTCGAAGGGAAAGTTATTGAGCGTCTGCGCTCATAGACCCATGCCGCGCTGTAGCTCCCCTGTGGCGGCCTCCCACATGGGCAAAGTTGCCACTGGTTCAAGTCGTACCCAGCGGAGTATTTCGTGCCAAGCTGGTAGAAAGGGAGGAGATACGTAGCCAGAGAGAGAATTGGCAGGTGAGATACGAATAAGAGCCAAACCAAGAGCTCCTTAACTGGAAAAGCCCTGTCACAAGCCGAAAATTTCAAATTCAAATTCACATAAATATAGCTACCCTTTAGCCGAGACATGAAACGTATGACGAACTACCAACGTTGCTGAGTTTTTATATGTCCCGCGGGGAATAAGTCCTTAACCGTATTCCGGGAACCCCCGATCCCACCCGGCCAGTAATGAATGCTTGAGCAGTAGTCCAACCCTTCTTTTCCCTAACCTCGCGTAAATACGGAAATCAGGAGATACAGTTCCGCCCCCCCAGCCTATACTTAGCCCATTTAAGCCAAACCTGTCCGCTCGCCGGCCCGTAGAGTTATTCCCGAAAGCCCTGTGGTGATTCCATTTTTTTGATTACCATCCAACAGGAACTTTCTCGACATGGGTGATGCTGCTTGGGAGACTCTGCGGTATTATTGGTCTGTGCTTATAGGTTCCGTCACCCGCATTTATGTCTCAGTTACCCGAATTTACAGATTGGGACTATGCTCCAGCTGGTGGCCTTCCATGATCCTTATGACCCTATACTGTGAGCGTGGATACTAGAAGCTCCCCTCATTTCCTAATTTCTCTTTCAATGCACTAGCTATTAGCTGCAGGAAATGCGTAATGCTTTTGAGCAAGGGTATATCAGAGAGGTGTCTTTCTCTGCCTTGCATCTTTTCCTCTCAATGTGGAATGGACCAGCGGCTGGGGAAGAAGCGTACCAGTATGCCAGCGTCGAGAAATTAAGTTCCGGTGTTTCTCCACAGAATGACCACTTGGAAATACAAACACGAATTTTATCCTCTACTTTCCCAAGATTGCACTTCCATCGCGAATGTCCGTACTCGTAGGACTCTCCAAGCTCCTAAACGCGGGTTCGTCCGCGACAAATAGGACCATAGAATAGAACTACCCCAAATGACTTTGTGGCGGTTCTCTTCTTCCCCTCCACGAGTGCCCCGGGTGTTATGAATCCCAACCTAAGCCCAAAATCTTACATGATTGCGCTGATCGTTAGGTCAATTCTATACGGATTGTATCTCGCGACATTGGGACCTTGCCTGTGTTGGCTTATGTTCGACGACCAAGGTCTCAAGGGGCAGATCGAATGGCGTACCCTATCCGCGACCATCCTCATCTTCCTTTTATCGACGGCGAGTATTGCTGTCACGGCTCGAACAACAACGTACCTTGTTCGGAAAAATCATGACGCGGCGCTCTTGGCCATAGTCAATGTACGTTCTTTCTTGGTTTGTTTCGACTGTCCTTTCAATATAAAGGCCTCCCAGATTAATATCGAGGCGGCAGCGATACTAGTGACAAATGCTGTTTTGGCAAGCCTATAGGCTTCATGGCATAAAACATTCTCAACTTGACCTCCTCGGCAGATACGTCGTTGCTGGTTAGTTTACACCAGAGTTCACAAACGGGCTATCGTTTGTCTTCCTACCGTGCTTTGGGCCTCTAGTCTGGTTTGCTTGTACCTTATTTCCCACCATTATTCCGATTTTCTGAAGGCAAACGCGGGCGTATCCTTTATATTTGTCCGACTGGTCCCTCAATCACGCCCTTACTGGTTGAGTTTCTACATTTTCGACATTGGGATCAACATCTACGCAACTGGTGTGTATCCAGAACTCCCTATATCCTATATGATATCATAATCACCCTCCATAGCTGCCATAATCCTCCGAATCACACGAGCTACAGATATATCTAGCGCTAACTCAAAGCGGCTATACTCTATCTGCAAGACACTGGCTCAATTCGGATCATTGTATACTGCTACAAGCATATTGTGCCTCGTCTCTCTGATCATTGATTCACGCCCTGCATTGGATACTTTCCGTTTTACTGTGGTTGCCATTGTATGTCCCATATCTCAAATTCCGTGGTGCTATTTCTGCAATGACTTTCTTTAGAACTTTATAATGCCAGGTATCACCTTCAACCTTGTTCAGATCCGTAGATACCAGGAGAGGAACGATGAAATTAATGATAATTGACTAATTATGGAGTTACATAGCACAATGATATACTTGGGAGCATTGCATCGCAATACCTCTACATGTGGCACATCCGTGTTGCGCACAGCAATTGCTTTGTACCCTTATCTCCAATACGCCTCCTTACACACGACCCTCGTCCCCTGAACATCAGGAATGTCGAGAAACGTCAAGGATGAAAGTACCACTATAGAAGCGGTAATGAAAAGTCGTCCAGCAGCTTGAACGAGTGATGCTATGTCTTTATCGCCGGCATTCAAATGATTTTAGAGTCCCGAAAAATGTTCCCAAACTTGCTCTCTGGACAGGCCGTGTTCTAGGCAACGTCTTTATTGAGAGTCTTGCTTTCGATGTTTTTCGGATATAATTCAGTTTGAGTATCCCCGGTTGTCACTGAGATGCTGGAGGTGGAGCTGTGGACGATTGGTTAGAAAAACAGGAGCACCTTGACACGGCGTTCCAGACAAGGAAAGATAGTGGCGCCATATTGATCATCACACTCATCTACTGCATCAACAACGATGGGTTGGTGTACCAAGCTCCGTAACGGCTCGAGAATAAGGATGTAGAGCTGTTCCAAAGGCTCTCTTGGTATCGCGGCGCGGCCTCGTTTAGACACCTGCTTAGAGGGGGGACAAAACTTTCAAAACTTTCGCTGAAGGCGCAGGGGTGGAGGGCGATGGTCGTAAAAAATCCTCTGGCGCTCTTGCGATCGATCTCATTCCTAGAGAAAAAGAGCGAGTCACCAAGTCAGCAAATGGTATCTGCCCTAGATATCTCTTCTAGCAGCACTTCTCTAGTGCCCAGAAAGCGCGCCACACGTCTTTTATCCCGAGTCATGTAGTTATTATAGACAGCGCTCGCACGTGGTAAGTTGTTAATATTCTGGCTCTGGAATTGAGAAGCGTGGGTAATCAAGGGGCACCGGGATGGAAATCCCGGACCGGCGTACCCGCCTAGTCCAGCCGGAGGGCCCAAAAAAAACTTTGGAACTTGCCAGCACTGGCCTTTAAAACATCAGTTCAGAGCTATTAAAACCTCCCTACAGTGCACTTGTTATCAAATTATGGGGCAAGTGCATGTCAGCATGCCTCTTACCATTTTGTGATGTGTATATCAGGGGATGGGGCATGGCAGTCTTCCACCTTGGAAATGTTGTAACTCAAGCATGAGGAGCAACAGCCATAGGCTCATCATACCATGTGGAACTTGATGCCACCAACAAAGGAGTCAAGATGGCACAAAAGGCCATCTCATGCAACACCACTGTATCCATCATATGTGACAACAAATGTGTGCTGCTCTGTCAAACTGGTATGTGCTCATTGCTCACTTGGCCATGTAGAAAGGAGCAGCTGTGCAGTCATTAGGACTGGCAAGTGTAATAACACTTACCAAGGCTTGTTAGAGATTGAGTAATTCAAGGAGCTAGGGCTCAACAGGAATGAGATGTTTGATACGGTTTATGATTCTCTGAGTTAATGTTACAAGCTGAGATGCTTGTTATTAATCAGATCCTCAATAGTATACACAGTTTGACTGTTAATACTAAGCTGACGCTTAGCAGTTTATTGCAGTAGTACTTATACAATGAAAAGGAAGTCCCCTGATAGTGGGACACGTAATCTACAAGTCCCCAGATACCAGGACGCGTAAGCGATGGTGCAATACTGGTATCATATGGTATCATATAGTTGGTAAGCATGTGTCAAAGGAATGAGTAATCGGACAGGAGATAGTCCGAGAAAAGAGTAAGCATAATGAGTAAGAAGGAAAATGAGCGGTCAACTGTAACAATGTTGGGATATACAATCCCAATATATGATGGCCACTAAGGCTATCTATCTTGGAGCTTGGGAGGTATGACAAGCATCAATAGCTTGTCATAATGCATGATGTGATGGACATCCATATCTGCTATGAACTAAAGGCCCCATTCATTTTCCTCTATGCATTCCATTACTATACTTTACTTATCTCATTAGATTTCCTTTTATGGCACTTTATGGAATGTCCTACATCCTTCTGGAACATTCACAGACATTCTCCACAAGTCCTTGGACTTCACATACTTGTCTAGAATGATGACACATCCTTTCCATTGTGCTGACGCATCTCCTTCCATATGGGGATAGCTGATGTGTCCTTTCTGCTGATGTGTCCCCTTCCATATTTAGTTTTCCTCTGTCTATATAAACCCCATGTATTCTCCCTTAGTTCCCCAGCTTTGTATACAATCATTGTCTCCCCTCCTTGAGCTTGCCTTGTTACTGC
>AYNK01005308.1:0-11530 GCA_000497225.1 Amanita jacksonii TRTC168611 | reverse complement strand
GCATCAGCGGACGCAGTCGGGTTCAACGTATCCGTCACGGTGTTGGTGACGCTAAGACTGATAGACGAAGCGTTGGTGCCATTGCAAAGGGCGTTGTACGCTGCAGTGGGAAAAAAAAAACAGTCAGACGTGTGTTGGTAAGCATATAAAGCAGGTTCGGAAGGCACTTTTGACGAGACTTTGACCAGCTTGGACGACGCTGGATACGGGATCATCGTTCACGACACACGAGACGCAGTAGTTGGTGCTGCTATCGATTGTTGCGTTGCAGATACAGAAAAGGCTGAAACATGACTAATGCGCAGAAAGGGTTGGGCGGGGCCAAGGAATGGGCAGAAACGCGGACCAACTGACGTTGATTGCATTTACAACCGGAGCACAGCCTTGTCGGCACTGGTAGGTAGCAAAACTTCCAGCATTGGTGTTGAGCGCAACAAGTTGGGGGTCGGTCCACTAACCTGTAGAGGAAAATCGGAGAGAGAAATGTTGCCATTGCTGTTTGTGCCTGCGGTTTGTCGTTTCAAGTTGGCAGTGTTGGCATTGAAAGTTTGTAAACGAGAAACGAACGCGCCAATCGGCGGGTCTTGAGAAGGAACAACGGTCAAGGTGAAAGGGGTTAGGTAATAAGGATGACTTACGGTCTGTGGGAACGGCGTGAATGCATGTTACGAAAGCCAAAAATATTGTCACCAAAAACACTTGGCGGAACATCAGGCCTCAGGAGTCCCCTAGGTATCGTCGGGGTGGGGGAGAGTAAATCATTTCATCGCCGCAGCAGCCTTTTTATCCCCGCGCTCGTTGGTAACGCCCTGTGCCCTGAATGCCTCTTTGATCATCAGTCACTTGCCTAGCCTTGTCGAGCCTTGCTCTTACGTCATTCGGTAATAAATTACCTTCATGGTGATCGCACAACCGAACAGAACAAGTCTAGCAAAAGTATCGCTTTATTGGCGCATGCAGACCCGCGTCCATATTATACAAGTTCCACTTCTCCTCTCGCAACGAAATTCTGTACAACGGAATAATGTGTAATAGAGATGCCGCCCTTCTTCATATTTAGAATAGTGCCACTATATTAACATGTGTTATCTTCCATAGCAGAGAAGACCTTGACTATACATACTCAGGTAAATGAGCCGGAGGACAATCTTCGAGAGCATGTGCAAATACGGGCCTCGAAAGGGTTGGCTGTGTTACTTGGCCACGCTTAGCACCCGTGCACCAATGTATATATATATATATATGCAGATCACGACATACCCATCGATGGCATAAATGCGATCTCCTCTTCATCTAAATGAGCTTGAGAGTCTGGTAGGCTTTGCAGAACGGAGGCAAAGAGATGCCGATCGGTCAGCTTTGCGTATCTGGGTTTATCAAATCAACTCGGTCAATTTACGGGTGTATTGCGAGGAGCAGACGAACGAACCGGAGGGCATAGTCTCGCTCTGCAGCTGTTAGCCTCGTTTGAATTTCAGCATCCGTGCTGATGAAACGCGCATATTTCTCGATCTGAGCGGCATCAAATGTATATTGACCAAGGGTAAAAAAAAAACAAGAAAAAAACTCGCACCTTGAACAGTCGCGTCCTAACATACGAGTTCACCATAAACTTGACGCGTTCAATTTCAGTTTGGACAAGCATGATTCTGAGATGTTCTTCCTCTGATGTAGAAGGGTCGCCCCGGAGCAATTGAACCGCGTCTGACTGAGGGAAGATGCGTTCGGATCATTGCAATAGGTGCAAGCGACGGATACAAGTCAGTCGTACCTGTCGTCTTAGGTGGTCAAGGATGTGATTAAGGAGAACTTCTTGTGCTGGAAGGATATCAGGCGCATGGCGCTCGTTCATCCAATGCCGGATGAACTGGTTGAGAGGAGTTTCGCCCGTTTCCATCTGTAACGGTTACGTCGACGATCGGCCGGAGCCGAAGCCTTTCTTTATTTACATTCCTTGTTTACCTATAAATACCCGCCCGTCCTTACCTTCAAACCGTCAGCCCCATGCTCTTGTGTTTCTTAACGACATTAGTACTGCCTCTTCACAAACAATTCATATTTTATGGAGCGAAATTGAGGCGAAACTCTCACACTAGGTTCATTTGTAAGTACATACAGCGTGAACTTCCGTCCGGATGAGTCTTATGCTTTGCCCAAGTAACGTTTTTCTTCACACTCACACGCTACGATGATCGCCCAGGACTCATTAACGTCAATTGCTACGTCATAGCTTGTCTGCTTGCCGCGTTCTGGACTGCATGGGGCTCAAAAGAACCCCACGATTCTGGATTCCTACCCATGTCATTAAAGCCTGTATGTCTTAAATATGTTCCTCGGACATACGGCATACGGGCCGGAGCTCCAATCTTGCTGTATATATATAACGTGATGTACAACGAGCATGGGTAACCCGTGGTGGATTACCCTTACCCCTACCTGTCAAAACACCTCCCCGTTAAAACCTTTACCCCGTGATTTCGGTACAAGTTTACAAGGGTGCGTAGCCTTTGTGACAGGAAAAACGTACTTCTTTAATGATCATTGGATGATATCGGGGAAAGTCAGTGTGGGTGACTTCATTATCCGGGCGATTGTGTGTCAAGAAAGCTGAATCAAATTAGTTCTGAGCCCTGAACCAATTCCATAAGTCAAAACGTGGGGTTTCGCCATTCACGGGTACGGGTAGGAAACTACAACCCGCAGTACCTATCACCTATAAAACCCCACACGTCGAGTGGCAGCTGCCAAAGAACTCGGTCAATTACTACGCTCATGTTACTGGCAACAGCTCAGGCTACAGCGCCATTTCCGCCATACTCCAGCTTGGTAGATGATGTCCTTCGAGAAATATTCCTGTGGTGCATTCAAGTTCAGGCTCCTGCCTGTCCCAGATTAGGGGGACTCAAACTCAGCTGCGCTCTTCTTCCTCAATTATCCGTCTCTAGGGTATGCTCAACATGGCGACGCGTAGCCTTGGGTACGCCTCGACTCTGGAGCGCCATCAGGTTCGAATCAATGACAGACCAAAATTTCACAATAGCACAACACTGGCTGTCACGGGCCAAGGGCGTACCCATACGCATAAGGATTGACTTTTTCTCCACCAGCGGTGGAATCAGATGGGAAGAAAAATTGACAGACTTATTGTCGACCCACTCACTTCGAGATATTCATTTCCAGCTAGATGCGGACGAGGCAGACGCGTTGCACGAGGTACTGGCGTCGTTGCCGTCATCAAGTGTTGCAAGTCTCACAACGCTCGATGCGGAGAACATCGGCCAATCAACGTTCTCTGCGTTAGAGGTGGACAGCTCTCGGTACCCTAGACTGTCCTACTTGTCACTTCGGGGCGATTGGAGGCTCGACGTCCAAAGTCACTTTCTGCGTGTCTTTGATGGAGTTGATGCCCCGTTATCGATCGCTCATTGTTGGGACGTTTTACGCGGATTTCCATCATTGGAAGACTGCAGGCTTGCCTTAACTATGAATGACAGGCGCCAAGTCATCAAGTCCCCCCCTTCGGGAAATAAAATCCACCTCCCACGACTACGAGCACTTCGTGTTTACTCCCGGGATGGAGCTGACTTCGAAGCCTTTATTGAGCCACTATCAGTACCTTCTCTGGAAACGTTTGCGACGTACGGCTCGGCAGTGAAATGGTCGGCCCAAGCTTTCCTCTCGATGGCACGACAATCCGACTTCTTTCCCAACCTTACTGGGCTCACCGTCAAAAAATCGGGGAACGAAATAGACGCTAATGTCATATTAGAGGCGCTTCCGACTTTAACGGCCCTGTCCTTAGTCAATGAGGGCAATCTCGCTATCTCAATTAACAGCGAGACGCTGGAGGGTTTATCCTGCGGCAGACTCTGTCCAAAGCTACAGAAAATAGAACTGAGTCATCTCCCTGATGTTCATGCGTTCCTAAACATGGCCGAATCTCGATTGAGGAATGCAAGAGGACAAGGTGACGCTACGAGTGGCAGTCGGGAACAGTTGGTACCCTTCGCACACGTTGCGATATCTGCCAGAGGCAACGCCCATGGAGACATCAGGGGGCGTGTCCAGGAACTTTCTGATAAAGGATTGGATATCAAGGCTTCCATTCAATCTTCGCATTGATCTACCTACTCCCTATGAGACACATCAAGTCGTTATTTTCATCTAATGGTATGATTATCGTCTTTATATATCCCTTACTATTCGCGCAATAATTAATGATAAGAAGTACAGGGGTTCTCTGTAACCAATCACACTTTCCAGAAAATAGGGCCGGGAACCTGCCCGTTAATATAAGGTCTATGATTTCCTGCACATTCATGAATTCCAAAAGGTATATGCCCAACAGTATGATACACTGTTCTGTTACTTACCAACTTGGTGTTTCTATGACCATTTTCTTTTGGCGCAGAAGAACAACGACTGCGACTACTCGACCAGCATTTTGTGCCCTCCGGACCCGGTGGTTGATTGTATGTATGCGTGTCCACTCACGATAACCGCGGAGGTCGCTTATAATAACAGGCCTTGGTTCTTCAAAACCGCCGTCGACGGAATACTCAACAAGGAAAACTCCAAAAATATCCTTGGTGAGTCAATAGCGCCCAGCTAATGTCGTCCAATGGAGTTCAGCACGCTCACAGATACGCTTGTCTAATCGTGCGAGATGTGGATTACGAGCAAGCCTGGATAATTGTGCTGCTTGAATTTTGCACGCCGCTCCGCCGTTCCTGTCCTTATACATACCCTCATGTTCAGGATATACCTCGCAATGTTTGTTACATAGTCTTAAGACCTCATTGCGGTCTGGCTGAACCAGACGCAGGCCAGTCAGAAATTCTAGAGCGAAAAAGAAAATATTGTAAGTAATAAAGGTGTTTACACAAAGAGTGGACGTACAACTGCATCCACAACATGGCTTGGTAGTATAAATGGAACATTTCATTCAAAAGTCCAAGTTATCGGAACCATAATAAACGAATAAGGTGCTGTTGAGAATCGACAAACAATCCCGCAAGTTCCCAAACATATCTTTCCTTTTATGGTACCACTATATATAGAAGTACGTATTCATATCTTTTCTATACGACGTTTTGCTATACAGTTGGTGAATTTTACCGTACACGGTAGTGTTTTATCACCTCAGTCAACAGAGTACTGACTGGGCGAATATGATCTTATATATTTTCTGATAAACTACCTAACGCAATAGGTAAGCTACAAAATACAGTCAGTATTCCGTTGACTGAGTTTACTTACGTGCAATAGTCTCAGAGGCGCCTCCATTACACATCGTATAAAGCAGCTCAAAACTTTACTCTGGATGAGATTGAATGAAGCACTGTATGGCGGGGCATCCAATATATTATATGAGGAAATGAGGAATAACCTCTTATTTTAATGACAAAAGATCGACTTGAGAATACCAGTTGTGGGTGTTTTTATTTTTAGAAGGGGGGGAAATTAAGCACGTTTTGGTCCCGTGACGCCGCGCTCCGAAGAGACCGTCCCGATGGGTGAATGGTTGGGGTGGGGGGAGAGAAAAATATAAAGACTCAGTTTTCACGATAAGGCATAAGTCTTTGGGCAGCGGGCGGGCAAGGGCAGCAGTTCAAAACCTAGAACCTGGGGAGGGGAAAAACCTGACAGAAGGAAATCAACAAGCGCGGAAAACTGGAGGGAAAAGGAATGAATGGATGTAAACCTTTGGCCGGTTCAGAAAGAAGCGGCCATCCACAGTTTAGGGATGTAGTCCAGGTCGCGGTTGCCAGAAAGAGCCAGAACGTGGATATGCATCTTCTTGCCATCTTCACGCCGGCGGTACAAGGGGTCACAGAAGAGCTTGACAGGTTCAATGTCGACAAGAGGGCAAGCGCGCGTGTGCTTCCTGCGTTCAAGAGGCGGAGGAGAAGAAATCCTAGTAGGTCGCCTAGGTGTGCAGGGGAGAGCTGGACCAAAGACAGTATCGTCGCCAGAGTCAGAGTCAGAGCAAGAACGAGCGAGCCCGAAGATCGCCGAGAGCAGCTAGTTTTTTCAGCGCTTGCCAAGAGCAGATGAGACAAGTTTGTTGCCAGTAGTGCAACGAGCCTTTCGGCGGTTGAGAATCACTTGGCCCACTTTCTTGTTGACTGTTCGAACTCGTTTGGGCTCAGAGCGATTGTTGCCAGACTGAGTAGTATGGAACTTCCAGTTCTTCAGCATGTCGTGGGAGGCCTTGCCACTGACAGTGCGAACTCGCCTAAGCGTGGCGCCGGAAGAGGCTGTCAATGGATTAGCAGAAATTGCAAGGGCGGGGGTGGTTACATGGCGATCTGCGCCAATGAAGGAAGAGGAGGTGGTAATGTTTTGGGTATTCATTGTGGGATAATAGGTTATAGCAAGTGTGTGGGTGGGTACACTTTTATGATAATGGGTATGGTCTATGGGGGCGTTGGAAGCCGGTTTATAACAGTTATTCCATTCCGTGCGATCGAAGCCCCTATCGAGCACAACGGCCTCGATTAGTCATGAAATGTGATGAGTCATGACAATTTACCAACTGCGGCCGCTTCGGGGAGGGAGATTGTCGCAGGAAATATCTTGGCTATGGTGCAAGGTACGAACAGCCAACGGGAGCGGTGGAAATTCGGTTTGAGCAGCTTAGGTAAGTCGATCACAGAGCTTGATGGACGTGTTCTATTATACGAGCTCGAATATAGGACAAGTTGACACTGGCACTATGCACGGAAGCCCTGAGGTCGCCTCCTATTTTTATCGACATGTTCCAAACCTAAATCCCATCACTTCATGTGCGTGGATATCGAGAACATCGTTCACTCAAGAGTATCATATTGTAATAATCATGAACGCCTAAAGAGAGGATCCAGATCCTATAGGTGTTCAGCACAGGCCCAAATGCCACCATGTATGCGCCAAGAGCAGGGGGAGGGGAGGGGAGGGGAGGAATTCAACATACCGTGGTTCGAGACCGATATGAGCTTCCTGAACCAGTAGGTATGCCTCGTTCAGGAAAGAACGATGAGGTATTTACGGCTGGCGCAGATGATGACGGTTTGGAATGTAGCGCCGTGGTGACTATCATGGTACTAACCAAGGTGGTCGCACTGCGAGAGTGGGTACTGCCAGTGGGGTGGCGGTGGTAACTTGGGCATCTCTTATATCCAAAACCATCATATCATTTGGTGTCGGGAGATCTGGCGGGCTGTGAACTCGTAATCAGAGGGCGTGGTGGGGGCGATGCTACTTGGTGTCATTGGATGCAAGGAGTGGGGGAACAGGCGGAGTGGAAGTAGGGCCCCAGGGGGTGATCAAGCAAGGAAAAGTGGGCTGATAGCCACATCGGAGAGGAAGGGGGTGAGGATACATTGAGCACCTGTTTACATTTCCTTGGGCGCTTCTAATTGTAGGTTTTGTCCACCCGGGCCTCAGCGCGTAATTTCTGATTTACTAGAGCACGTCAACTGTGGCTTGGGGCATGCTAGGAATAGATACAGGAAACATAGAAGTTTGATTTGTATGAATGTTGGAATTGAACAACAGTACATGCTCCATGTGTTGAACAGTGAGTGAGTAAAAAGTGACAAGCGTGGGAAGTTATTAATGAGTTGCCATGCTTGTCAAATGTGTCACACTCTCATCACTCTCGTCACGCAATACAGAATTGCCCACCCCCATTGGTAGCGTGGAAGAGGCAGGGGTCTGTCCTTGATCTGTGCATGGAATCCGAAAGTGTAACGAAGACATTTTTTCCATTCCATCTGCGCCTTTGGAGCATGCTAGGCTGTCGGATCCGTTATTGGCTCTTGTCTGTGAAATCCAGATCACGATGAGGTTGAATGAGATGGGAACGATGCCAAAGTTCTAAAAAAAAAAAAGTTGAAATTTCACGTCAGTGAGAAAAGAGAAGAAAAATTGCACACCACCGCATCAAAAAAATGGCTCAGCGCAAAGAATTTATTATCCCTCTTGAGCTCCATGAATATGAGGCTCAAAACAGTCGTTAAGGTATATAAAAGTCCAGATTCCGCGAGAATACGACAGATGTTGGATAGGCGTTTTGAGGGCCTGGTAACATTGTTCGTATTTATGACTAACAATATTCGACGAATGATAGCGGCTGTCAGACTGCCATCAGGTGGAGAATGGAAGTGAGGGCAATACCACATACTCATTGCATAGACATTTGTAGCAATGCTACATGAATAAATACCGACATAGGATGCCCAGATGTTATGAAGCGCTTCTATGGGGCCAGGATCCGATACGAAATAGAGGTCCTCATAGTAACAACCGAGGACAGTGCAAACAAGACAGCCAGCCCAGAACACAATAGGAAGGCAGACGACACGCCACGACTTGCCGTAAACCTCCCAACATCGGTACACCTACATCAATACATAATGAGCCTCTGTCATTCAAGTATAGCGCAGGAGTTTACCAGGATGGCATCAGCAATCAAAAGTGGGATAAGCTCAGTTACATTCTGTTTCCAGGAAGAACGTCAGAGTTTATCTGTTTCTTGCCAAGGGGTACACATACGCTGCTGACTTTCAATAGCCTTAAACTCTGTCTTGGAACATTCCTATACGAGTTTAGGACGGTCTTGATACTGATCCCACGGCCCATCGCGTTGGAAATGAAGATGCATGCTGTTGCAAGGATAATAATTGGCCTGGTTCTCTCCCGTAGCGTCCACCCATCATCACTAAATAGGAGCCAACGAAGGCAGTGGATGAGTGAAGCGAGATAAAGTCCAAACATGAGCGCCCATATGGTGGTACTGATGAGGAAGGTTTCGTTGTAGGAAATTTCCATGATGGCTATATGTGTGATGTAGAAATGGTCTTCGGTCCAGAAGGTTTTATAGGGCTTAGACATCAGAAAGAAATTCCTGCATCGTATAGAGTATATTCTGTCGCTGAATTGAGTTATAGTGTACGCACATGACCTAGATATGATGTGGCGTCGAAAAACTTCCATTCTGCATCCACTGCCATGTTGTTCTCTTGTATCCCCCCTGGATTCAGTCGTATCCAGGAACATGCGTACCTAGTGTTATAGCAGGCCGTAGATGTAATAGGATAACTGGAAGTAGGGTTTTTGGTGTGCCGTACGATTCCGTCCTGATTGCCAGAGCAGGAGATAGGGCTATTGGCCATAGGAGAGTAATGTTGACCATAGTTCTGGTCAAGCGCTACCTCATACAATATCATGTAGAGCAGTGGCAGAGCGCTCTTTCCTTCCTTCCTCACACATGCGTCCTGTGCGCGTGTCTGCCCCTTTCCCTCGGGCTGTAGGGCGAGGGACTACATGTAGCATGTGAGAATGTTAAAATAATGTAATATCTTATCGGGGATCGTTGCGATGAATTTTCGCTGCCAGTGCTTACAGCTCCAGGAACAATTCATGGGAAAACTTGCTCCCCTTTTGTCAATATTCTCAGATCCTGCCGCCGGAACATCACAGGTGTCACTCTCACATCCGCCCAGCCTGTCAAGTTGCAGCATGCCGTACTCCAGGCTCTCTTCCTCCTCCTCTGCCCTTTCCTCAATCAGAGCCGTCTAGGCCTCAACTGCTACTGGCACCGCCACTTCACGGAAGTGCGGCGGGCACTGCTTCTCGTCACCCTTCTTTCGTCCAGAGCCGGTTTCATTAGATACAGCAAGTAGTGCTCTGGATGGGTTGTATTTGATCCCCTTAGACGTCTAAGATACGTTTGTATATGCGGTAATCTTAACATCTCGTCTGACGTATATTTTTGCACCTAAGGCATATCGGCCTCTCACCCATTTCTCTCCATGGTTGGACGGTAGTCTACAAATATTGTATCGAAAATCCTCAGCATGCCGCCTCTTATCGCTACTTCACTAGCCAGATGAATATTAATCCGGGTACAGTAATGGGCTATTACGCCCTCTTATGCCACCCTTACGGTCTTTTCTGAATAGAGATCCTTCAAGCGTTCCGTATCTCATGTTTGCCTTTCCATCCGGATACTGTTCCGTGAGTTAATTTTACACTCACGTAATGTGGCAGTGCGTTGTAATGAAGCGATAATTGATACAAGATCCCATTCTTGATATTCAAGCTACGTCACCGCGTCATTTGATTACCCGGCGTTAACGGCGTCCCGGATCCTGCGACATGTCAAATTCGTCCTAGCTATACGAGTATCAACGCTCGCAAGCAGTATCGAGAGCGCTATGCCTTTCCACTTGTTCTGCGATCGGTTTCAAGAGCCAGCAACATCTCCCATGCTAATCCGTGTTCCCTGACCGCATGCACTCCACCTAAGGCATGTGTGCATATATGCGTAATAATCACTAAAATTATCTCGAATCAGGGGAAAAATTTTATCACCTAAGATGTACGTCGGCCTCTCTTTTAATTCTTTCCATGGTCGGGATGCTCTCGGGTCCAGCATATCGCTTGTCATTGCGACCCCATTTCAAAGCGCGGTGTTCCGTGTTCCATGGTATCTTTACTATTGGTGTACCTTATATGTGGTATCACATGTCCTCCGCACTACACGGCCTTTTCACCTCACCCTATTTTTTTCCTGTTTCTCTTGTTCTAAGCTCGGAGAAAATGCATGAAGGTGCCACAGCAGTGGCCGCTTCGAGCTTATTGTCAGAAAAGGTCATTCTCAAACCGGATATACTGAATTATCTGGTGAGATTTCATCAAGGTAGCTTATTAGATTTTTAATTAGGTGAAATTGACTAACGATTAGTAACAGGGGTATAATGAACGAAGCGTATTAGAAACACCCCCTGCTCGTCCTCGTCTTGCGTGCCCAACTGGCTAATGTCGGAAGGTGAATTATACTGAAAGCCTCCGACGGAATATACCACACCAATCTCATTGAGAAGCTGTCCTAGATCCCTTGTAGCGTCGAAGGGGTAGAGGACCATTGACCTTGGTCTTGGTGTGGAACCTCAAAGTGTAATGACGATATTGATTCCAATCCATCTGAATTCTTCGAACATGCTAGGTCGTCGGTCCCGGCATCAACTTTGGTCTGTGCAATCCTGATCACGACAAGGTTGAATGAGATGCTCAAAAAGTGACTTGCGGCGGAGAGTCTGCTGTCCTTTCTGAGCTCCATGAACACAAGATTCAAAATAGTCGCAGATGTGTATAAAAATCCCGATTCTGCAAGGATACGACATATGTTGAATAAGTGTCTTGAAACGCCACGATCAGTGCGGTTGCTCGTGGTCGACAATATTCGGTAAATGATAGCAGCTGGCAGATCATTGTCAGATGTAAAATTCTAGCACGATCAATGCAGCACATACTCGTTGCATAAAAGTTTGTAGCGATGCTGCAGGAATTAATACAAACATAGGATGTCCAGATGTTATGAACCACCTCCACTGGCATATCCTCTGATAGGTAATAGAGGTAGTCATAGTAACAGCCGAGGACAGTGCAAGCAAGACAACCAGTCCAGAATACGATAGGAAGGCAAATTGTGCGCCATGACTTGCCGTAAACCTCCCAACATCGGTATACCTACGTTATGGTG
>AYNK01001992.1:0-49131 GCA_000497225.1 Amanita jacksonii TRTC168611 | reverse complement strand
TAAACACAGTATTATATTTGATCACAGTTATATTACAATGTATAGAACAAGTAGTACATAGAGTTCAAGTTGAATTCAAGCATTGTAGGGTGCTGCCCATATACTACATTGAAAGCTGTGGCAACTTGTATTTATGATGGCTAAGAAACTAATGCCAATGGATTTAACTAGGATGATGGTATGCATGATTGCATGTGGGCAATGCATGGGCAATGCATGGGCAACACATGGGCAATGCATGGTGAAATTATGCTAATGATTATTTTGCAACTAGAAAGTGGGAGTATGAGGATGGATAATGAATGATCATGGCATGATCATTCAGTTGTTCAGATGTTCATCAAGATGTGCATAATGCATTGGCAATGCATGGCCATGCATGATAATGCGTGATCACGCATGATAATGCATGACCACGCATGGCCAATCAATGACCATGCATTGGACGCGTGACCATGCATGATCACGCATTTTTGTCCATCTTCGCGGAGTAAAGACGGGCTTCCGTCAGTGACCAGCACTACCTAAAAACAGTTGCCACTTTGGAACCCTTTATGCAATCGCTCCCTTCGGCTGCCGCTTGTGATATGACCTTGGCGACTCGGTGGGTGTGCACTTCATAGCCAGTGATGCCACCATGCGCATACATCCCAACCGGAAACCACCTGACAGGCCAAGTAACTAGTTCAAACATGCAACACGATTACCCCTTAAATTTATGACAGAGAAAACCATAGCGAGCCGACCTCGATACCGGGGTACCCTATTGCCTAGGGGACCGGAGAAAACCCACCACATGGTGTGCATAAAGAATCCAGGTTGGTAAGATTTCGGCAGTGCTGGTCACTGAAGCAGGTCCATTGACCGTCCTTTGCTCGATTATGCTCCTCTCCTCTCCTGTTATTTCCACTCTCATTGCTACCTTAACCATCTTACAGATGGCCTTTTCGCTTGAAAGTCACCATTTCGTTACTCGCGGAGTAAGTATGAGAAGCAGTCACTATCTACCGATGAAATGTAAACAATACATTCACGGAACAGCAATCTACTAGCAAGTCTTCCGGGAACGGAACCAAGAAGGCACATAACGAGACATTGATCACTGTTCGTTTTCTTGTCCTTTTCCATACGTGCTATATAACATTTAATCCCTTAGCCCGAGCCTGAGGCTGTGGTGATTAAACCGAAGTTCGGACGGGACGAAACAGTGAGCACTGCTCCGAGTCCGAGTCGTTCTCGTCCTTTCCCATATGTGTTGCCTAACATTTAATCCCCCAGCCTTTGGCCGTGGCGCTCAGAACGAAGTTGGAACGTTTCGAGAGAGTGGGCACTATCCATTTCTGCATGTGCTGTCTTATCATTCAACTCCCTAGGTCGTGGACTGCTGCCTGGACGGATGTGACTCTTGTTTCGGTAAGCTATGGAGCACCAAGCTGTGCGTGGAAGAGTGTATGGGTCGTATGGAGCCCCCTTTCGTATACAATACAATAGTGCATGGAACACTTCAATCGTACACCAGAATGTTGTCCATGAAATCTTGACGCTACAGCGGCAAATCTACTAAAAGTTTAGCGGAATAACTCCGGTACCTGCCTCCATGCTTTTGCTCCTCTCATCAATAGCATTCATTCCACCAACTCAACTTTGAGCCTGGCATGTGACAGGCTCTGCCAGTGATTCATCTCCGAGTCACTAATCCACAACTTGTAGGAACTGCAAGCGCATGTGCTCCGAACGCCACGAAACGCCAATAGAATGTATATGCATTCAATATGCTGTCTCATGTTCCGCTCTATACTCAACTTTCGTGGGCCGTCTAGTAGCCAAAAATTCTCGACCAACCTTTTTACGAACCTTGTTTTGTTCTTTGTGGCTTGAATATGCATTCCAGGCTTCCACACTTCAACCCGTTCCGAAAAAATATGACTCATAAACACCTTCGTGCAGGCCCACGCAATGAAAGAGTTTCGGGGGGCGTGAGTGTGCCATGACTTGTTAAGCGGCTCTTATGGATTGCTGGAGGGCGAGTGTAAGGATGGCTTTCTTCTACTTTATTATTACATAATCACTCCTTAGTTCTGTGCACTGCCTGCCATCATTAGGGAAAAAGCGTTTCTTTCAAACCGTCAATAGCGACGTTGAGGGAAATCCTTAGCCTATACCGCCACATTCAATACAGGGGCTGGACTATCAGTACCCGGTTTTCAGGGTGCATGATATTCCATTAACTTACATTCCATTTACGAGATATTCAATCGGGATGATTCGAAGTTACTAGTAAAATGATACCATGGGTACGTGGTACCCTCCCCAGCTCAGTGAATCCTGAACGAAATGATATACGGTGGTACGCGTCTGCATGCAGGTGATACATTACATCATGTATACACAACTCCTTCTACTCGCCGTCCCGATCCCCAACCCTTTCTTCAGCATAGTCTTCGTCGGAATCATCAGCTTCAGTAAAATCAATGTCATACTGTCCCAGATCTTGCGATACCATTGCCTTCAGCCTTGTTATCGTATCTTCCATAACAGCCTCGGCGCGTTCTCTGTACTGAGAATCATAACTAGGCAGGTTTACTGATTCGGTAGGGTCCCAGGAGATGCCTGTACCTCGCCAACCTCCTTTACCATGCACGTAGTTCAGGAAGCTGCGCCATAATGGGTCTATAGACAACACGATTGGGTTGCCGACGACAATCAGTAGAGCTTGTGCTCTTGTCATGGCCACTGCGCAAATCATGAATCGTCAAGTAGACTATCGTCACAGGATAATCTGACCGTTGAGTCTTAGGGGGCTAGCCACAAATCCTAACGAACGCTTCATGTCTAGGGCGACATGGTCGGGAGTACTCCGGACGGTCGACAAGACGATGATACGGCGTTCCTGCACAAACGAATCTGGTGGCTTCCTCTTCAGAGTTGCACTCAACTTACCTGGCCCTGGAACTCATCCACGCTACCAACCTTGATGCCTTCCATTTTCGGATCGCGATGAAGCAGCTGTTGTATCTTGCATTTTTGCGTGTGGTAAGGTGTAATAACGCCGATATAATCAGGGCCTGGGGAAGAAAATAAGTATATCACGTTCAGCCACATGGTTTGAACGGCGTACGAATTCTCTTCTTGCGATTCCCAAGTAAACTCTGACAATATTTCTTCACAAGAGTAGCTTCTTCTATATTGAAGAAAGAAGGCGAAGACTCCTCCCGCTGATCCTTCCCGACAATCCCGTGGAAGATAATTGGGAAGCGTTTCGTTGGCAACTCCTCGATATCTTCTAAGCTATGAGTAACGGCCGGATTACCACAAGCCACGAGTTCAGACTTGTAGAAATGCCTATTTGAGAAATCGAGAATGCTTGGGTGTGATCGGAAGTTCTTGAGCAGCTTGACGACCCTGATCCAATATAAAAAATCATCAATATAAATTTCACGCCAAGAAGTGGAATACAAACGTGAGCCCACGGCCATACTCCACATCGTATACTTCTCTTGCCATCAGCCTCGATAGGTAACTTCTTTGCAGACCATAAGACCTAGCAATCGGAGAATGCACCTCGGGGCCGAGTTGCTGGTGGTCGCCAGCCAATACCAAATTCGTCGCGTTGGTAGCTAGCGTCAAGAATGGAACCATGAGATCTGGCTCTTGCGCCTGTCCTGCTTCGTCGATGAATACATGCGTAAAATGCCCTTTACGGATCCCTATTCCCCACAGCACGCCGGCGGAGATGCAAGTCGATACTATAACGCGGTACTTTCGCAATTCTTCGACCGAGGGAATCGCAAAAACGCTATTGTCGTTCATAAGCGAGAACTGTTTGAGGCCGCTCCTTAGATCCTTTGGTGAACGAGACAACGAGTTCAGCCGGAAGAGATCGGATTTTCCGATCGTTACCAACTTCTCGGCTATGGTGTCCGCAGCGGTGTTGCTTGGAGCGCATGCAAGGATGCGCGATTCAGGGTTCAGGATCAAAATTTGGCGAATGGCTTCAACAATCGTCACAGTTTTCCCTGTCCCAGGACTAGAGCGACTGGTCAACACCGACGTATGCCTCGCGCGGGTGGAAGAACTCACGGTCCAAAGATGACAAATGGCACGCTTCCAGGTGGCTGTTTTATGATCGCTGCGATCGTCTCGCATTGTTCGTAATTTCCCTTAATTTCTCTGTTGATAGTAACGAGCCCTTTCACCTCATCGGGTTTTACCCGATCGTACGTGATGTAATTTGCATCTGGGAAAAGTATACGCATCGATTTGGAAGGGATGGTCACGGCCAGGTGCTTGCGGCGTTCAGGTAAGCGATTGTAAATGAACCGGACATCGAACTTCGCTCCCCGAATCCATGGAAATTTATTATTAAGATGGAGGCTGAGGGTGTCCTGATTAATTTCATGGACGCGCCCTTGATACCACGTGTTCTTTTGACCATCGTCGGCTTCCCGGATATGAATATAGTCGCCAACCAGGACTGAAGGTCGGCCATTGGCAACGCCCCTTACTTCCAGACTAAGAGTCATTGTCATTCCAGAAACCTGAGTTAACAGAAGCACAACTCACTTGTACCGGAGCTTATGACATTGCAATTCCACGCCATGCTGTGTAAACAGTCTGTCAATGTCTCGTCTAAAGGAATTGTTAAAATAGTCGGCATATATATATATATATATATATGCATACTCACTGCTTCTGTTCTCCCTCAATAAAGAGAAGCGCTTGAAACCAAGCACCGTAAGTATTAAGGTTGAACGCCGCAGGCATGAAGCGCTTTATGCCTTTACGAGACGCAGCAGCGCTTTCTTTAAACACTGCCTTGATCAGGTCTTTGGGTGGATCGAACTTTTGCAAGGTGTTAACCCATGTCGTGCCTGACCAAATAGGAGGTCGCGGATTGGGGATGACGGGGCCGTCAATGACAAGCGGAACATACTTCGTTTTCCTGTACGGTCCCCTAGGTCTAAGGTCTTCGTGGTCTTGTTGGGACCCCGCGATACCGTAAACACGCCTCGTGATAACAGAGAGCTGTCCCTTTGAATGAGTAAAGACCAACTCCAACGTATCCTCGAAGAATCCGTCATCAGTTGGCGCGAATGCCACAGTGACGGTCCTCGGTAGGTTTGGCATTATACTTCGTTTCTTGGGGAGGGTAACAGAAAACCTATAATGAAAAGTCGGACCAGCCCTTAGCCGTCTGCATGAATTTCGGTCGACTCACGGGCTTGCTTCGCCCTCACTAAGGGCCGAGCGCATGAAACCGTGCACTAATTGTACGCCTTTTAGTGACTTGGTCTTGCACATATCTACCTTTTTCGCCCCCTCCGTCCCGGCTTCAATTACGCCAAAGTCAACCCCTTCCTTGAAGTCGACTTTCATACCCTCCTTATCGTCTTCGGCTGCAGCTAGTTCCTCTCTCATGCTGTGTATTTTATCCCTCCTGTCGTGCTCTTCCAAATGCGCTATCATATCCACGACGAACACGATGTTGTGGCAACGCTCGCATTTCTCTGTTCGATCTTCAACTGGAGCAGGAGTAAATAACTCGGCAGCAGCGTCGGGGCTGTCTGCCACAGCAACATCCCGCCGTGCTTTTTCTTGCAAATTCAGAGCCTTCTGATGTTTCTTTCCGCCCAGGTGTGATCGCTTCGATGAATCGAGAATGAGTACACCACAAGTACATCGGAAAGCATCATGGCGAAAACGACACTCGCCAGCGCGGGCCCGACAGCCAGCTTCGGAAAAGAACGCCTCGCAGACTACAAAGGTGGTCATGGTGGCGAAACTGATGTGGGTGGATATACGTGGAGCTTCTTATCTTTTTTAGTGTTAAGGCAATAAGGTTTGTCGCCCTAAAATTAGGGCAATGTGGATCCATCTGGGCAGAGGACCTCAGGCTGCGCCTCTACCGGCCTGCTCTCCGGCCCGTGCTGCCGTTAGACACAACGCATTTGTTTTTCCTTTGCTCTATGTTTTCCCTGTGTAGTCCAGGTTTCTATCTGTATTCCTATTTCAATATTGAAGCGGTTGTGAGCTGTTGCAGCTTAGCTTACGTGAACATCTTCGCCCCAGGCATAAGCCGCTGTAGCAACGCTTGATTAATTGCACCGAATTCTCGGTGCAATACGATCTGTCAGAAAATAGGTGACACATAATAGTTCTGGGGCTTACACGTTTAGGCCCACGCTGTGATCACGCGCCTACACGAAGGCCAACCAGCAATGATACACGCGCGCACACATGTCCTACAACCATGCATGTATCCTATTGTTGTCTGACAGTGAGCTCTCCGACTGATAGTTACGCAGCAAGTTAACTTCTCCACCCGCGGCTAGAAGTACTAGGCTCGGATATTAAGAGTGTCACATGCTCGTAACCTTATCAACGGGCCTGCCTCGCACCGCTCCAAAGGAAGTCCCGCGCAGCCGTATACGACCGCGTGCCAACAATACCCGTTATGTGCGTAAAAATCCTATTTCCAATGCAGAATCACTCAAGTCATTATCAGTCCTCTGGCAAGCGCACAGGATCCACCACAGAAGGAAGGAACGAAAAGGAGAGAAGGGCAGAACCATCACTGCAATACTTACCTAATGTTTAATCTAATCATAATCATTTCCTCTGTTTTCCGAGTTCCGCCGCGTGTGCTTGTAAGCAACTGGTTCAGCCAGGCACCCTTACCTCACTTGGATAATTGTTTCAATTTGACTTGACTTGGTCATTAGAAAAAACCTTGAGTTCACCCGGTTTTCTCCGATGCTGATACCTGATCCCGCAGGTCACCGTAAAAGCATCAGTAATCAAGGAATGTGATGTAAACATACTATCCTTGCTCTATTGCATCTAGATCACCTTATCCTTACCATCTTCTGAAAGCGATCGACATTCTAGAGCCAGAGTCCAAAGTGCTCAAGTCAATACTATTCCTGGGCACGCTCCAGTATATCCAACATCCGAAACGACGTACTTGATGAACGGGGCAGAAATTATTGGAAAGAGGAAGCCACATGTAAAATAAGATTAAGGGAGTGAACGTCAGAGATGGTAGCATAGGCGGCGAATTAAGCGTTGCAGGAGTAGGTACTCGTCAGTCGTCTTCAAAGAAGTCTCCACTGTAGCCACGCCCCCATCGGCGATAGTCTGCAACGAAGAAAAAAAAACATGAGCCACAAGCCATGTGTAAGTTAAAGCAGGAAACTAGACGCACAAGTACTCGTATCCCTCACAGGACTAACTCCAGCTACAGAACCGAGGTTCAAATATCCTTCACTCGGAAATGCTCCACTCCCCTGAAATTTGGGGCCCATCGTCCCGCCAGAATTCTCTGCGCGGCACCATACGCACGTTACAACATTACCGCTGCGAAGATTGCTGGCTTGCCCTGTACAAAAATCGTGTCAAACCGTATTTTCAAAAAAAAACACAACGAGAGGCAGCCTCGAGCATACATTGCTTCCAACACTCTTGGTGGATGGCATTTCCACAGGCATCACAAAACTTGAGACCACTCTCGATCACGCCGAACATAGTTTCGTAACAGATCGGGCAGTCATCGTCTTTCGTTGGCCAACGCTTCTTGACGGATTGCGATGATGGGCCTCGTAGAGGGAAAAAGTGTCAGACGTTGTGAAAAAGGGGGTTTCAGATAAGGAACCATTACCAGAGAATGGGGCTGTTGCCCGAGCGTGAGCTTCACGAACATGCTGGTGACCAACACAGTTCGGCGCAAGGGGCGCTTGCGCAAATACTTCTTCCAATTCGGAAGCTACCAAAGCCCTTGAACAACCGTAAGCGCGCGCCAAGGTAGTTCGAGGGGTGCCTACTTTTGGTACCAATGACTCGATTCATCTGGCACGCGAAGAACTGGGGTTAAGGTAGTTGCATATTTGAACATAGGAAAGTAATAAAAATGACTGACCCTTGAGGAATATGAATAACTGCGGAAGACCTAATCAGCTGTTCTATTACCGAAAACACGCAACTAAGAAGCGTACGATGTGCTTGCAATGATTCCCCTTCAGAGCGTCTGGACCTGCAGGCAACTTTAGCGAACGAAAAAAAACGACACAAAGGTACATACAGTTGCATCGTGGCACTTTGTCAATAACGACAGTATAAACCTGAAGGGATGTGTTGCCAGCGTCAGTAAACGACTAGCGTATACCTATAATGCCTTTGGGACTTACATTCCCAGTGGAGCCCAGTACGCTAAACGTCTCTCTCAACTCCTCTCCCGACCGCTCTCGATCAATCATGAACAACCTATGCGCGCGTAACACATCAAACCCCAACTGGGAGCCATAAAAACCTACACCTACCTCTGCTGCCGAACTCGTTCAACACGGTCCAAAATATTCCGTGGACACTTGCATTTAAACCTCGCTGCTCGTTTCTCCTCTTTCGGTTGTTCGTCTTCATCTATGGCCTTACGTTTACCTTTGCGGCTTGTTGAAGGCGTAGGTTGGGAAAGAGAGGTTGATGGCGTCTGCTTTGACAGAGGTTTGGAAAGGGAAGAAGATGGGCTAGCCTTGGTTGAGGTTAGAAAAGCCAGGGACGTGGAGCTGGGAAGAGGGAGTTGGGAGTAGAATTTGGACTTTGCCGCCGATGGCTGTTGTTGGGAAGGCGCGGGTGTAGGGGTAGGAGGGGGAGGGGTCGATTGAATTTCTGGAGGCCTGGAGGTATTTCTCGATGGGGTATCATAGCGAGATCTCTTAGCAGGAGGTTGGCTTGAAACTGGCTGCTTGGATGGTACAGGGGTAGATTGCATTTGTGGAGGTTTAACTGTATCACAATTGCCCCTCTTAGTCAGAGACTGGGTCGGGACCGGAATTGGCCCGTGCACCTGCTGAGATGAAGCGGGAGCAGATTGAATTTCTTGGAGCTGGGAGGTTCCCGACAACACACCCCAACTATCCCGACGCGTTTTCTTGACCGGAAGTTGACTCGAAACTGGAGTCGGGCCATCGACGATAACCAAGCTCGGAGACGCACGCACTAAGAAAAATATACTCCATAAATCCCACCCAAGGAAATAGAAAAGAAAAAAAAAGCTTACGGGGCTTCTTCGACCTTTCCTTTGAAGGCCTATAATCCACAATCTCTAAACTCGGCTCCGACTTGAGACTACGACGGCTCGAGTTCGAGTTGGCAGTAGCACCCGGACGCGGCGGAGTGCTCAAGAGAACGATACTCGGATCGGACCTCACCTCACCTGTCTGGATCGTTCTAGCACCCACTACAGGCGAAGCAGGCGGCGTCAAGTCCAGAAACAGCGGAGCAGCCTCTAATTGGTCTCCCCGTGTTAGCGCCATGTCTGAGTGGGAGGTCAACGAAGCGGAAGAAAAGGGTTCAAACGACTGTCCAGGCAAGAGTTGATATTCTCCGGAGCAAGGGTGTACCTTCTAAGGGTCGATAATTCATTCGGTCAATTTTGCAGATCGTTTACGTTATCCGGGGAAATGTAAAGTAAATGCGCTTCCTGGGTGCATGGGCGCTCTGATACAGAAGTGATGGAGGACCGCATTCACAAGAAGCAAATCAACTCATTCTTCCCGTGCTTTGTTGTCCCCACAGGGAAACCGATACTCAACATTTGTTTATTTTTGCATTATCAAATGTTACACTTGAGCTATGCCAGACCAAAAATATTCTATAAGACACGCCAACTAAAGGAAAAGGTGCACGGACGCCGGTCATAACTACGAAGGGACGCAAGAGAAGGAGAAAGAGGCGGTCCCAGAATGATGGATAATCTAGTATGATCATATGTGAATTAATACGATGTCAAGTATGATGTAGGTGAACATGTTATGATGGAACAATGGAAAGGCTTACGCAAACTAAAACCGAAAGAACGGGAAGGGAAAGGTTGATTCTTTAACAATTCCTGATGCTGCCTCAATACTGGTCCCCAAACCCAACACTCGTTTCGACCGAGCAGGCGATGTCACTGGTGCCGACGCTTGGCAGCTGAACGCCCGGGCCCAGACCCAGCTGCGCTGATCCTCATCGCCGGCATCGTCGTCGAAGCCGATCCTACATACCTGCTTAGTGCCGCGCTGGCACCACCACCACCTTCAATCTCTCTCTCGAACTCACCGACTCCAATTCCTTCGCCAAGCCTTGATGCAGATACGGTGGCCCTTGAAGAACTGGAACTACCACCGCTACTTGGTATTGTAGCAGTAGCCATCGTTGCAGCCAAATGCTTCCTTAGGCTGATGATAGAATTCTGCCTCTTTGCTGGAACGAGCATCCTTGCAAGATCAAGCTCTCCTTCGTCATCGTCGTCGTCATCGTCATCGTCATCATACTCATCACTTCCCTCATCATCGTCTGAATGGTGATCATCGACGGGACCATAGCTAAACCTTCCATGCCCGCGCTCGGCCGCGGCGTCAGAACCATATCCGCCATCGCCAAGCCTGATCGAAGCTTGGTGACGCTGACGAAGGACGCGAGGTCTACCGCCACCGCCACCCAAAGCCCGATTCGTTATGGCATCCACATCAGTCTTGCGTTTCTTTGGCCGCGTCCACATATCGCCCTCTGCCTTCGTCTTGGCAAGACTGGGCACTGGATTCTTCTCCGTCTTTCCTCCACCTCGAGCGCGTCCTTGACCCTTCAAAAGCCCCTTGTCCTTCCTTCCATCTCTCACAACAGACGCAGGTCGGCTCGAGGGAGCACTCCGGCAGTATACACGTGTCGGATAAACCTGGCTCTCGCTGTGTGCCGCTCGCCCACGACCAACACGCAAGAATAGCTCGGGCGGACCTAGCATTTCAACATTGGCCCCACCGATTTCATTGTGCACAGACAGTTTCGGCTGACTTTTATTCGTCTGGTCCATTAACATGTTCCGTAGACCATGGGGTAGAAGAGGCTTTGACCGTTTAGAATTTACCTGCGAGCGAGCAGATACTTGGGAAAGCGAGCTGCGCGTATGGCGTAATGCTTGGGCCCTGCCTTTGGCTGATATAGGGTGATCCGGCTTCACTGCTGCTGCGCTCGCCACTGGATTTTGTCGCAATGGTCCACCGATATGTGCTGCACTACCTCCTGACAGCACCGCCCGCGCCACGGACTCGAGCCACGACCGTGGCAATGGAGGTGCACGATGGTCTTCTTCTCCCTCTCCGTTTCCTTTGTCGCCAACAATATCCGTATCATTATCATTCAAGGATATGCGGGGCCGTGCCCGAGCTGGGGTAGAACTAGGTCGTTCTGGTACGTCTCGCTGAGAAGCCATACGTCTAAGATAGGCAGTGGCGCGAGAGGGATGCGGTTGAGCGATGGGTAATATCTGATGAGGAGTCTCGCGCCCTTGAGGCGATTCATTGGCAACCCGTAGTGAGATTTGCCGTGACAAGGATCCAGTTCCATCAAGATTCTGGGAGGACCCTTGACGAGTGGGTACACGTTGAACTGACTGATGGTGTGGGGAGCGAGGATGGTAACGCGAATAGTACGGTGAGTGGGAGCTCGTTATGCTCGAACTTGGAAGGACGGGTGTGCTTATAATGGGGGACTGAGACCTATTGAAGTTATGCAAATTTTCCACTGAAGACGCCGCCGTTCTAGGTGTCAAGTTCCCGTAAGCACACACCGTCCTCTGGGTTTTTGCGGACAATGCGGGCGTGCTTGGCCTCCCGGAGGACGGAGAGGCGGGCGCCGCCGTTGCCGGATCATCCATCAGGTTCTGATTCTCCGGAGAATCTTCTGGCTTTGTCGTTGCCACCGACCGGATGCTATGTGTTGTCGAGCTGGGCAACAACCCCGTCAAGAAATTCACCACAGCGCCAACGCCCCCCTTTCCCCGATGCGTCGTAGGTGACTCGTGATCCTGTTCATGGTAAGTCACATCCTCGTGCTCTCCTTCCGGCGTAAAAATTCTCGTTTCCTTATACCCCGCCTCCCGCAGTAGGTCTTCTAACCTTTCGTATGTTTGTGAATTTCCCCTTCTATGCAGTGGGACACGTCCCAAGTTGTCTGGGTACCGTGATACTGTCCGACTTGGACGGGGTGGCGGTGTACTTGGCAACGGCGGAGAGTTGGAGGAGTTGGACATGGACTGGGTCAAGCTTGGGGAAGAATCTGAAAGCGAAGGCGAGGATGTTTGAGTCGTCATAGTGGTTGAGATATCAAATTGGACCTGGAAGCGAAAAAGGTCATTTATATATGCGCATTCACAGAACATAAAGCGCATTGAAAGGTTCAGGTGGCATGAATACAATAAAAATGATGGAAGGGGCTTGCAACAACTGGACAAAGAACGTATAAATGAGAAACCTTGGTTCACATAGTGGCTTTTGGCCAGACAAGAGCCAAGGCGCCAGGGCTGCAGCTTTGGTGATGAATAGAGGCCCATCGAGCATTTTTCATTTTGAGCCGTCGGGCACTTCACAGCACCCAAATAAGAGAGATCGACATATCTCGAGTCATACCTTGTCGAGATAAACCATCCTAGTACATTCACTCTTGGACCCCCTAATCACTACCAGTGAGTGCTCCGTCCGCAAGGTTCTGGTGTGCACTTGAAAAGGTTTGAGTCAAGTGAATGGCCAATGGCCAGCCCGGACTTGATGGGCAGAGTTGTGGGGACGAGAGGAGAGTGGGAGTGGCCGTAGGGATTAGCGTCGAGAAAGGGAGCCTCGGGTCAAATTTGACGTCACGTGTTACCAATCAACAACCACTGAAACACGTCTCGACAACTACTAACAGTGAGGATGTTTCGCAAGACAACAAGAAATGCGTGGACAGGATGTAAAATACTCTTTCAATGAAAACAACGGTACTCTAGAAAACCGAGAACATGAGACCATTAACCGATAAGCGTACAATGAGCAAAACAGCAGGCGTTTCGATAGCGTTACGAAAGCAATGCAGAGTAAAGCGATGAGAACAATGAGCGTTCATAAACAGTCATAAGGGCTGGTTGATGCGATAGTGGATTATTCATTCCGGTTGTGTTTAAGAGAGAAAGATGATGAAAAAGCGATAAAGTGCATGGAATGGGCCGGGACGACTCTAGGTGGATAGGCCGGCCAATCTCTGTGCGAGTGCCTGGACCAACTGTGCTTCAACCCCAAATTCACGTGCAAGTTGATCAAACGGCATTTCCTTGGGGACCTGCGTGAGGTGTATTGACACGTCAGCAGTACCAGGAGTCACGGGTTCGCCCTGCGACAATGACTCCGAGTCGAGAAGTGTTGAATGATCTTGCTCTGGAGAGCTATCGATGCATTCATCCAGGTCTGCCAACGGGATAGACTCTTGTTTTGAATACATCCGTAAACTAGCGACTTGCTGAGACGTGAGAGCTATAAAGAGCTTAGCCTTGTTCGTTTACTTCCTAGTTCTCAGACCAACCTCGACAATCGATGGCTGTTTGGACAAGCTCCACAACAAGATCCATCGAATAAGCACGGGAGTTAGGATTTACAGCAAGAGATTGTTCCCTCACGCGGGACAGTAAAATTTGTGCAGCAGCAAAGGTGACGTCTATCTCTGTTCAGTGGGAGCCATGGTAATGATGAAATACATACCATATAGTAAATCCCGCAGGGTGGCGGACCAAAAGACCCGGCTATCGATGTCCGATGGAAATTTACTCAGAATGCTAACAAGACAATGGAACGGTAACGAAGGGACTTTGAGGAAATGGGACTATATACGTGTGAGCGAACACGGACAACAGATGAATGAGTTCAGCACTTACATCTGGTTCTCTGATCAGATAGAGTAGGCCCTTCAATTCATTGTCTGTTATTAGACCTCCTTCCAGAGCATTGATCACATGTCCGCTGTCCAGGCCGGCTAAAGACGGGCGAGGACCATCAAAAGTCCCGCGCCAGCTGGGAAAGAGCTACGGCCTTGTAAGACGCCGTTACTGCATGAGGTCACTTCATACGTACCTCAGTCATCAACTCCTCCTGCCCGCTTTTCGTTATAGTCACGCCTCTAGCTCTTCTCCCACGGCCAAGTACGCTGCTTCGTTCCTTCTTCCTGTTAATATTTGCAGTGTTTTCTTGAGCTTCACCACGAAGTATGGCCCCAGCAATGCTCGTATCCTTGACTTCGACGTAGGCATGGCTGAGAGTCTTACCCTTCGGGTCCAATAAAACATGGATTCGCTCCACCGGCTGTTGGAGCCAGTTCTTGATCTGAGGGGGCGTGATATCCTAATGTATATTCATTACAAATATAGTCACGAAATTTTCCCAACCTACCCAGGGCACGTTGTCAATTCGTAAGACTGTATTCTCCATATCGGCCTTGACCATCGGCTGACAATAAGGGGATATGGCAGGGCTGGAATCAGCTGCCTTCAAGGTCTTTGGCTGTTCTTCTTTCGGAGTACTCGCCCTAATGAAGGAGTTGGCCTGCTCCTTAGACTTCTCAAGGTCTAACCCAAACTCTACAGGAGTTTGGAGCCGGAGGGCACCAACGTTCATAGAAGCAATAGGTACTCCTCCGTAGTCGACGGGTGCCGACGACGCTCGAGTCAAGTCGATCATCTCAGGGCTTTTTCTTGTATTATCCATTTTTGAGTCCGAGGTAGTGAGGCGAAAATCGTCGACGCCCTTCTTGCAGACGGCACACTCCATATCCTTTTCGCCGACAATATTGAGGGCGCTGGTAAGGCAAGCCGAACAGAGGGGGTGGCGACATGGCATGAGTATCGCAAGCGTACGGGGATGCTTGACAAGGCAGACAGAGCAATCCGTCGGATTAGTCATAGCTGAAATTACTTTGACCGGTGCAGACATAACGGCGGGTGATTCTTGTCTAGGAGGCGTCTTGATAGTTGTTACAGAAGAATCAATACCACTTTGATGTTGAGTTTGGTGTTGGGGTGCGTGTGCAGGCGGAATATGAGAAGCAGGAAAAGGGACAGTGGGGTACGGTACAAAAGGTGGTTCAGTATAATATGCGGTTTGTGCAACTGGGGGCGCAAAGGGATAATAGTTTCGTTCAGGTCCTTGGGTAAACATGTCTTCACCAGTCTCGGTCTGATAATTATCTTGCGGGAAAGTCAAGAATGGGTACTCGACATTCTCAGCGATCGTTCCGAGGGGTCGTGCCTGAAGGGAAGGAATTCCCCGGGTCGTACTATATTGGGCGCTCGCTCCGTGGAATGGGTCGGCAAATGGAGATTGGGAAAATTTTAACGGATAAGATGGGTATCCATACAGGTCATTGGATAATGAATCCATATCCAGGGAGAATGACTCTTCGGCGCTAGAGCCCTGTTTTGGATAGCTAGACGTGTCGTATTCACTTTCATAGTCCCCCTCGTCAATGTCGAAGAGATCGAGAGAAGTATCGGGGTTTAGTCCATATGTGAAACTTGTACTACCCGCATTGACATTCTGAGACGGAGTCCGGACCTGTGATGAGACAACCATCAGATGTATGAGCCGATGAGCGAAATCAGACATACAACGCCGAATGCTTCACGTCTTCTTGGTTGCGCCGGATCGGTGAGACTTCCCTTGAGCTTGAGTTGATTCGAAAGGACTCTATTTGGTGGAGGTGTTGCCATCAAGTTTTCAGCTTGGCTCAAGGCCAAGCTGCGACGCGTAATAATAGGAGAACTCGAAGGAGCGCGATTAGTGCGGGTGATGGTCGGAGATAAAGGCGTACGAGCGGGTGTCATGGTAGAGTGCGTTTGGGAACGCGGGCGGATAAGGTTGCGTCTTTGGTTTGACAAAAAGGGTGGTGGAAGTAAAGCTGCGCGGTAGGAGATCAGAGCGGGTTTCCATGTTAGATCAGAAGTGGAACGCGACATACCTTCTCCTGCAGAAACAGTTTTAGAATTATGAGGGGAGTCAGAGAGTGTCCTTTCGCTGGCTATATGCGCATATATAGGCCATGCGGTGTTCGGTTCCATAGCATACATGCACATACCTTCATCATCACCAAAGTTGGAACCTTCAGTGCACGAGTTTTCAGAAGAAACTTTGATTCCATTTTCATTTGCACGAGACCTCCAGTTCTCAGCAATGTCAGCGAGACTCCGGTCCCCGCTGATAACCGAGCGGGCGGTTTTCGCAGCCAGTGGAGAATAAGAGTTTAGTAGCAATCTTTTCGAATATAAACCGCTGTTATCCGGGGTATTCAGAGTTGATGAACCTGCAGAGGTTACAGATCGCAAGCTCAGCGGGGAATAAACGGTGGAGGGTGTTGTAGGCGACTTGTACAAGGATTGTGAATGTCGATGTTGATGGTGCTGGCGGGGGAGTCGCTGGGGGGTTACCGGGTGGGTCTTGGAAGATTTTGCCATCACAGGGGAGGCTGGGACTGAGAAGGATTGGAATGACATCGCAAGGGCAGAAACATGAAAAGCAACCAGTCACACCCCGGTAACACTTTTCATACGCGTGCAGTAACGGTCACGTCTGCCCACGCGCTTGCCAACATGTGATCGCGTCGCCAGCCATGACACCACTGACTTATATTGCCGGCTATCTACAGCAACCGTTCTCACACTTTGTATTGAAATGGACAATGGATGTGAAATTCTTTCGCTGCCTACATAGCATCTGGCAAAACGCTAGGAAACGAAGCGTCCGTGGTCACTGCCAGCGAATGGCAAAAGTCGGCTAAATGTAGACAAGGAAGTACTTCCGACACCTTAGATGATGGAGCTTAAAAAAACGACCGAATTTGTACAACCCTTTGCTGTACTTTTTGGTAGGAGGTATAGTCGGATCATTGACACTGAGAACGCTCAGATCTGCCGTTACTGGTAGCCTTGAGCTACTTCCGCTTGCGGCGTCCATTATCCAAAGCATAACGCCACCGGAATCGGATGCACTGGTTCTGATAATAGAAATTTTGGACATACAAGCGCCACGTAAACAAGATACGCCGCACGAACAAAGCATGAACCTGGCGTTCTCCTGTTCAATCTATTTTTGGTACTTGTTGGTTCGTACTGTGTTCAGAAGAGAAGAATACAACAACGCCTTATACTCTGCCAGGGGAGAGATAATACAGCTGCATAGCCTCTGTATCGAGCAAGCTGGTGAGGATATAGCTTGGAATCCATCCATGGACGTACCATTGACACCTGTCAGTCAGTTGCTCATGGTTTTGGATAACGATATAGAAACAAACAAATATGGTGAGGATTTATTAAAGGCTACCTCTTCCTCCAAGTCAGCCAAGGTGTTCACCACTTGCTCATACCTCCGAGTTCGAAACCTTGTAAAGTATTTGTAAGAGAAACGGACCTGTTCCAACCTTATGTTCTACATTGCTCCTGATCTCTGTGTCGTTTTTTGTTCCTAAATAATGTCCCTTTGTCAATATCCGAAGGGCGGTCACTTCTATTTTTAGCTTGTTTGTTGATATGCCATGGCCAAACAGAGACACCAACGACGACCACCCAAGGAATATGATACAAACCGGTCTTATTCCAAACGCTCACGATGACCTCGTCACTGACGCGTCTTACGACTATTACGGACTGAAGCTAGCTACTTGCAGTCTGGACCAGAGGTCAAATCCAGTGGATTACTCCCACCTATACGTTGCTAACGCAATCCCAGAATCAAAATATGGAAATTGAACGAAACCGAAGGTTCATGGACCGTAGAAGATGACTGGAAGGTATGAGTCTATAATATGGCTTTACATGGAAACTGAAAATTTTAGGCGCACGATGCTCCTGTATCCAAACTCAGTTGGGCTCACCCCGAATTCGGCGTGATCATTGCTTCTTCCTCGTTCGACCGTACAGTCAAGATCTGGGAACAAGCAGGTTCCTCTGGCACCCCAGAGTCCCAACCACCCGCCGTCAACGGGTCAACCCCGCGACCGACGCCATCGCGTTGGGCCGAGCGCGCCATGCTTCCAGATGCCAAAGCTAGTGTCCGAGCTGTCGAGTTTGCGCCTCACCAAGTAGGACTGAAACTCGTAAGCTAACCTTTTCGTTGCCAATGATATCGTACAATAACGTCACATATTTTAGGCAACCATCTCCTCTGATAACCACCTCCGCGTATACGAATGCCTGGAACCATCGACTCTTACATCATGGCAACTCACTGAAGAAGTGGATGTCACAGGCCTACCAATAACGCCCTCCCCCTCCTACCTTTCTCGACCTCATACTATCGCAGCAGCAACACCAACACAAACGTTTGCTCCACTCGATAGTACAGCCGCCACTCAAGTCGCGCAAGCACTCCAACAAAACCTTCAACAAGGCACTCCCCAAAACCGTTCTGTTACCGGAAACAAAGAGGCGGACGGAGGATGGTGCATCTCATGGTGCAAAGAACGTTACTGGGGTGAAGTGATCGCCGCTGCATGTGGCACAAGTGGAATAGTCAAAGTTTGTCTATACCCCATTCCCCGTTATTAAGCTTATAATCGACATCTGTTTCAGATAATCCAGGTGACGCCGTCCCGCAGGCCAGCTACCATTCTCTCCCTTGACCCCACTCCTCCCGCTGAAAATTTGAACCCTGCCCAGCCTCAGTCAACAAGCTCACAGGCGGAAATGACCGCAAGCAGCGCTGATCTTAACGCAGGTGGCCCTCCAGGTGGGTCCACGATGGTCAAAGAACCCACCGGACCCGCTTCTTTTTCTATAACCTCCGTTGCTTGGGCGCCCTCTTGTGGCCGCTCGTACCACCTTATCGCCACGGGCGGCAGGGATGGTCACGTACGAATATGGCGTGTGAGGCCTGCGCCAGATGAAGATTATGAGATGTATTATGACGAACCAACAACACTGACGGCGCCAACTGGCGAGGCACAGGATAAGGGAGATGGTAGCGCAGAGAACGAAGAAGCAAATAAGTGGTCAGCGACCATCGTCGCTGATTTTGATAACCATAGGTACAGTTTTTTCTATCACGAGCCCTAGAGGAGTGCTAACGCCCGTTGAAGGTCAACTGTGGGGCGCGTCGAATGGAATATTACTGGGTATATTCCCTTCACACCCGGTCTAGTTAGCTAGCGTTCTAACGTATTCTGCCGCCAGGACTGTCCTTTCGTCTGCTGGGAACGACGGTCGTATCAGACTTTGGAAAGCTACGGTAGGTAACGTGTGGAGATCTGCGGGGAGTATTGGGGTTGAGCAGGATGATGGGAGGAATCTACAGAAACACGGTGACGCTGGGCAAGATGTTGACATGGAATAACCCATGTCGCCTCAATGGCAAGGTAGTAAACACATTACGTGCCAAGGTAAAAGGTCGCGGCACATCGGGCATAGAAACATCGAATTTGTCAGAGCAGCAAGAAGTGTATGTATATTGATGCCAAGGGCATGGCGGCGATCATGTGACTGGAGTCCTGACATCCCGCTGTCTAATGCCTATGCGCTCCCGTTTGGCAGCGGTGCCCAAACATGACCGAACCTTGGGCGCCTTTCGTGTGAGTTTTGTAAATAATGCTGTACATGTCTTCGTCATATCTTCAAGTCCTTTATCCTTTCTATCACATCCCCCCCGGAATGCAGGGCAAAGGTTTTACAGGCGAACCAGATGTTCAGCCTGAGGGCGTCTCGAGTGGTCCTTCGGCGCTAATGGGGGCCTCAGATAGCACAATACGCGGGAATGAGTTTAACAATATCAGTGGCGACATGTCAAGCATTATAGTGAACATTAATAATGTCGCTGTGGCTCCTGATGGAAATACATCTGAACCGCAAAAGCATTCTATGGTACCGCTCATGCCCTCTGACCAACGTCAAGCGCCAACGACTGGTTTGTGTGCCACAAGCAGGTGTATCCTTAGCTAATAGGTGTTCCCAGAGAACCTCGGTACCTGGATGCGGAGACGGATCCTGAACGCCTTCGTGTATACATCGCAGGAGGGAAAGGTTGATATGATCAATGAACCATCTTCAGGTTTGTAATAATCATTATTTGGTTCATCTGTGTTATATTGAATCATGTGTAGTAGCTCTCACCGGGAGAATGAAGGATGATTGGTTATTGGCGTCCGCAATGGCGACCGATACTTATCCTGATGACTCGGATAAGCCTAGGCCCAACGTGGATCTCATCGACCTTTCTAATTTGGACGTTGTTGCGGTCTCTCAGGTGAGCCACAGATCCAATGTTGCATCAAACGCCGGCCGCCATGAAGCATCCAGTGCATATTGAAAGACAGTATAAATCACACATCGGCTAATGATGACTTCATGTCAACTGCTGATATGTATTCGCGTATCATGTTGGTTCACAAACTAGGTTATCCCCTTTATATGCCACAACCGGATAAAGGCTTGACAAAAATATACCAACGGAAAGGTATCAGAATAGGAGATGTGGGTAGGATTACGCCAGCTGGTGCTTTCGACTTCCTGTTCAATACTTGTTTACCTGCTCACCATCCCATTAACCCGCGAGTGCTTCCCAACGGGTTTGAGGTCCTGGAGTCTGTCGACGTCTCTATTAATGATAATTTCGAAGCGGAAACACTGCTCCTCAGTGAGCATGTCAGGCAGACAAGTGAAGCGTCAGTGTTAATTCTCCACCTCTTCGTCCTGACCCTTTATAATGCCCTTAGACCCATCACGTACCAATGCTCGGGTGTTGAAGGAGCAGTTCTTGCGCTCCCAGAAGGTTCTGTTCTCTTTGAGGCACAGAATGCGAACGCTTTCCAAAAGCACGCAACTCGACATGCGGAGAATTGGTACGAATATATGGTCGGTCATAAGGGAAGAAACGCCTTGAATGGTTCTTTGTATCTTGTTACCGGTTGCGTCAAATCGAAAAATTGGGGGATTGCAGCATTTTACAAAGGTGAAACGAACGGAAACTCCGTTCAATTCATTCTTCATGAAGGGGTCGCCGAGTCTGGTGAAAGGGCACGGTCACGGTATTTCTGGAAGAAATCAGGAAGGATAATAACTAGAACGGGTCCAAGTTCAACTACCGACTCCGACGCCGAAAGTAATGGAGAATTAAATCAGTGTACATTCATTTGTGGATACAAAGTCATGCTTCGTGGCGACATCTGGGAAAGATTAAAGAATGAAATAGCCGTACCGTCGTCTCAAGGGGAGTCTTCCGCACCTTCATCATCGCAATCGAAGAATAAAAGGATGGGAACGGATGACGCAAGCAATCAAGGTACAATAGTTACCGGAACGCCGCGAAATCAAGAGACAAGTGTTCATCGCGTCGCCGCTCGTCCACAGAGTCAAAATTCTAATGCAAGCAGAGAGCGTGTCATAGTTGAGGGTGACTTTAGCATTGCATCACCGGTACACAATTTGGATTTCTTTAGTTCAGCATCTTGATACGTACTTAATCTGTGCTTTCAGGCTCACCCTTCGGATTACATTAACGCCATGCTCTTGCAATCAGTAAGTTATCTCAAGCAGCTGACATTCTGTCGGCAGAGAAGAGCTAAGAAAACCTAGGTCCCAGATGCCAGGGTCGCTGTTACGCACGATAGGGAATGGTGTAGCGTTTTACCAAACGTACGTGCTTGTGAGGTTTTATGAGCGATCCCCGGCGATAATAACAACATCGGAAGCACTTTTCACTTGATCCCTCAGGCTTAAGAGTTAGAGAACTGCTTCGGGATGTTGTCAGATCATATTTCGCGATTGTCGACGAATTTGGTAAGGTCAAAACATCGCCCTCCCCGTTTCGAATCTCACATTTGGGGACCAAAGGTGGAATTTCTCTTGTCAAGTATGCATCGCTTGCTGCATCTACGGCGCGCATGATCTAAAGACATCTCATTAGTCGGAGCAATATTAAACAACATTTTGAGTCTGATCCTGAGGTATGTTTTACGGGTGTTTCCCTCCTTAGTATGTTTATTTTCAATGGCTAAGTACTGTACTGATCTGGACGTGAAAACTCTTGCGGAGTATGACATGGAAGCCAGCGAGGAACACTTTAATGGAGATGTCGCAGTTGATATCAACGAAGGCGGTGGTACGTGTCTATGAGTTATCGAAATACATGATAAGGATTACATCCTGTTAGGAGAGAGTTCCGCGACTGGCTTTCTTAGCGATAGACCCCATGGCGCTGGTGGTGCGCACATGGTGATTGGTGCGTAGCTTAAGATAGATTATAGCTTAGGTTCCTCTGATGGCTTTAATAAGATTCAGTTAATCACGAGGAATCAGAAGGCGATATTCTACGCCTTTTGGTTCTTCCAAATCCATCAACTTCAGCAACACATCCGCCCGGCCCACCCAACGTTTCCATTCAACAACCAAAGGAATTTAAAAAAGAAGGCTTTGAGTCCGAATCCTCGATACACCCTACTGGTTGTTTGACAAACATGCTACCTCTTCGTAGTGTATACCTTGGAAATAGATTTGGAGAAATAACGGACTCAGTAAGGAAGCATGGCTTATTCTGCATGGCTAGATTTCTAATGCTTAACAACAGCTTATAATGCAAGATCAGGAAGGGGCGGTTTCCAAAGCTATCCACGCGTTGGAAAGCCTCCATGAGACACGTAATGATGTGCTCATATCGAGAGGGTACTACGATGTCGCGGAGCGGTGGCGCATCGAAGCGCTTAGCATCATCCACAGAGGGCAAGCTACGTATGGACGCTACAGCACAAGCGACGCGATAGCGGCGCTGCATTTGATGAATATTTCACAACAATCCAAGGGAAAGTTCCCGTGGCGCGATGCATTCGAAATTCTTTGTGAATGGCTTCGTCAAAGCAAATTACCTTGGTCTCGGATACCGTGTAAAGATTACCAAACTATGGAGGATATTCAACAGTACGTTGTGAAAGCAATATTGGTACGCCCGCCTCCGCTTTCCTACCTTTAACATTTTTTGATAACCATCCCTCAACAGTCACTGGATATCTTCTTGAGTTTTACAGCCAATCAGTCACCGATATTTCTCACATTGATAAGGAAACTATTGGGAAACTACGAGGATGAGGTGTTAGCTTCCCATCTAGTTGATCCGACTCTCCGGATCGCAATGGAAGACTTTTCGGGTTTACCTAACAATCTTCTGCTCACTATCGCAGAAACAAGCGCCCTTTCAAATTGGAAAGCAGTTGAGGGGAAAAAAAGATCCCTTAGTTACAAGCAACTAGTTCACCGTGGTGAAGCGATCGAGCGTCTAATCCTCAACCAGCCGTTTGTGGGCACTGCAGCATTAGTAGAGGAAATTCAATTTGAACAAAATTTTGAACCTCGAGTCGAAGAACGTCTCTTGATCCTAGAGATTTTTCGTCAAGGTGTTCTGCAGTACCTACTAAGTGTTCTCAACGGTTTCAATCCAGGTATATTATAATGTCTTGGCGCTGGATTACATCACTAATTGCAATACGTGAATTTAGGCGAACCTGAGATCAAAACATCTGCATCGACTGTTATTCGTCTACTGGCCAAGCTACTGCCGCATTCTACGGATAACATACTGGTTTTCCCAATATTTATGGCTGGATGCCTAACGGATGATCAAACACAGCGGGAATTTCTGAAGAGCAGGCCGGAGATGCAAAACGTTCCTGCTATATGTGACGTTTTGGGTGAGGTGTGGAGTACCAGAGATGCCGATAGAAGGAGACAAAGCCCTGGCGGCTCATTAGATCCTCAAAGTATGAGGCTTGATGAGATATTGAGTAAGGGCTTCAACATTGCAACCCGGGAAGGAGAAAAGAAAGTCTTCGACAGTGTGCGGCGAATACGAGGTACCGTCCGAGGGAAGGAACGACTAGGTCTGACGACGCGAACAATAGTTCCAGGGGGCCCACCGACTTCTCATGATAGCGGTGGTTGGACTGCGTTCCACGCCGGTCCCGAGGCTACTCAAGATTCCGTTCGTGATCAGGACTTTCGACAGTTTGTAAAGGAAGGCAGTTTTTTATTGATTTAGCCAGCGATTATTTACCAGAATATGAGGAATCAGTACCCAATGCCTCTTTTATCTTTGCGAGTTGCTGCGGCACAAAGCCAGAATTGAGTGGTATTCATGAAGTCACCTATGAGTATATGCACGGGCGCCTCAGCCTTATTCGATGGGCACGGCGAAGACAGGCGAGAAATCTAGAAGAATAAAATGGCCATGAAAAATGGTTAGGGAAGGAAGTGCCAGTTCCACGAGGGAATGCCCAAAGATCCAATGTGCTTATACTCCATATATTCCCTTTGATACACACATATCGGCAGCGCCTCTGGCGAAGGGGTTACGTTACTAATCCCGCAAGGCTTTCTGTCTATTTCAAAGGGGATGTCACCAGTCTCCTCCTTGTGCTACATACAAAGTATTCTACATGGAAACAAGGATCTAATCTTGTTTCGGGTGGGCATCGTAGCAATGATAGCTAGCAGGTCCGTGATAAGATCACACAAACCCGACACGTCTCAGGTTCTCGCGTATGATGTCGTCTTGTACTGTACCAATCATTAGTTAGTGGTCGTCAAGCTAAGATAAAGCGTTATACGGACCGGCTCCGAGCGTATTAGACGTTGTCTTCATGTCCTGCCATTGCAATTAAGTAATTTAATTACCGAAAAGGCGACACTTACAACGATCGTTGTTGGGTAGCAGTAAACAACTCGATGTGGGGGTTTTCCTAGCGCAGAAAGAAATCTCTTTTTGACGACTTGAATGCTACATTAGCTGCCACTTCTGTATGAATGTAGAATATGCTCACATTTAAGGAAAGATTCTGGATCATTCTGCCGATTGTAATCCGGTAGATACTTGGCCACCCGCACACCCTCATTCAACTTGCGCTTGAGTATGTCGCATTTGTTGAGGAGGAGGACAAGTGTTACTCCTGCAAGCAGCTTAGACGAACAAATAGAGTTCCACAATTCGAGAGAATCTTGGAATCTGTTCACTTTGGGATCTTCTAGAAGGTGTTCGTCGAATGTCGAAACGGCTGACGTCAAAGCTAGTAAATAAGGATGGGGGTGCGTCAGGATTTAAGAGGCTCACGGGCGACTAGAAATTGGAGTTAGACAGGGTTGCAATTGTAAGAAGCTAGACGTACGGAATATGATAGCATCTACATTGTCAAAGAAGGGAATCCAACTTGCTCTCTAGCATTAATGGGTGTAAGTTACGTGCAAATACAAATAGAGCCCCTCAGCATACCTTCGTTCTTGCACCGCCAACGTCGTAAAAGGTCCAATCAGAGTTACGAACTGACAAAGTTAATATCGGGTGAAAGGCAACAAATAAATATTGGCCACGTACGCCCACCGGAATGTATCCGCATTTTGTACTCTTGAACTCCAACTGTTCTTAGTCGAGCACGAAGTATATCTTCGTCTGTGGGTTCATAGTCGAGTGCAGCAATCCTGTCAAGATCGTCTAGGAAACTAGAAGCTTGGTCAACAAGCCAAGAAAGAAAGGGGGAAAAAAAGCTCATACAAGCCAGCAGAATGTTCCATGACGACGTTATTCTTCTTTAGAACACTCCGAACTGTTTCATCTGTCCATAACGACTTGATGCCTTCTCTGCAATTCGAAATCACTTCAGTCGGTGTATCAAATACGCGGATCTTTCCATTATTCTTTGAGGGTAACTTGCTAGCACGTCCAAACTTGGCAGCAGCTTCTAGGACGTTATTCCACCGTGCAACACTAAACTCTGTCTGGGGACGAGAGGGCGGGTTTTCCCCATCTTCGGGGCCCACTTCTTCTGAGGCGGCGCCTAGACGAAGTTTTAGCTCCCCCTCAACCTCCCGTAGAGGATCTAGCATGAGCAAGAGCGATTGGATGTGTTCGGCTATGTGTAAGGTGAAAATAAAATCGTCAGGCTGCCAGTACTTCCTTTCGTCCAACGTCGAAGATGAGGAGGACGGGGATGAAGACGAGGAGGAAGATGAAGCCTCGAGGCCACCTAACGTGGAAGGTGGAAGGCGGCCAAGGGAGGCGGTAAGCCTGCCACCGTTGTAATTCATTTCGTCTTGAAGCACATCAATGATGGCGAGAATGGACTTGATAAGATTAAGTTGGATGACGCAGCGCCAACCCGCACGCTCTCGGACCCAGTCATCGTAGGCATGCTTTAATCTGAAGTCTGTGTGGGGTTTAAACCGGCATGAATGAGCGAATAAAGAGTAATGACATAACCAAAACATACTTCTCAACGTGGTTGATTTTCCTAACCCAATATAGAATCAAACTGGAAGAAAGCAAGAAGAAATGGATTCGTACCACTTTCTGCTTGACCAAGCAAAAGAACACGAATCAGCTTTTGGTTCTTGAGCGCATTCCTTTCTCGTCTTATACTTGCATCAATGAGGTTGCTAATCCGCTGCTCTCCTTTCTGTTTTCGAAGCATTATAGCTTGCAGATGCTTAACTGTGGAAGAAGAATATATGAAATGGGGGCAGGAAAGGTGCCCTATGGTTATGAGCAAGATGAAACACGAGAGAGTGGCTGAAAAACCTGAAGGAAGTAGACAAATTGAGGTGGAGGAATTGAAGGGAGAGAGAGTACTAATGTCGGGTGGAGAAGCTTGGGCAAAGCTGGGGCGACCCTAATGCTATCTGTGCTTTTTCTATATAGCCGCTTTGTAGACAGCATTCAGAAAGGATTGGTTGGCCCTGAGTAATACAACTCACCGAAGTCTTTCTCCCGCCGATAGCGGCTGGAAATTGATTGTTCCTATGTATCAGCATCTGTAGGTGTTCCCTAGATTGAAAGTCTACAATCAAGACGTTATTTGTATTACGGAATACCAGGACGTGACCAGTTTGTATCCGAGACCAATCCTTCGTATTCTTTTCTGTCACCACTGACCACGAAGCAATCGTGCAGGCTATGACATCTGTGGTTTATCTTGCGGTTGAGGACATCAAAATGCGTCCCTTACCTCATAGAATGTAAGTGTCTCACCGTAAGTATATCCCAAATATAAGTTGAATTGTGATCCGGATGAAACGAGGGCGACGCGGGATCATCCTGCTTCTATTACGACAATATAACAAGCTTTCAGTTTCCAAAGTTTCCCCGTTTGTCGAATACCGTAAAGCTCAGTGGGATTACCGTCCATGTGACATAGTGTATGACTTTATTTGAGCATAGAAAGGGGAACAATGGCCAGTGGGGTGTGAAGCCGGGCAGAATTGATGGCGCGTGATTGGTGTTGATGAGTACCTAGTGCATAAGTATTGGGTTCACTGCTATGTTGAAGACAGGCAGTTTCTTCTTGTTGGAAGACCACCCTGGTTTCATATGATGCCGTGTTCCACGTTCCCGTTGGAAACAGACGAAGGGCGCAGTCATAGCTTCTCGTAATCCTAATCACCCCTTTCCCGCCGGTCTATTGAAGTGCTGTGCAATATATACCAGCTGAAACTTTAGTGAATTGTGTAGATCTGTCGCCGGTCGCCGGTCACCTGTCATTCTCACATCGGGTCTATCCCCAAAATTGTTTTTCGTCAATTCGAGTTCTCATCAGAGGTCCACGGGAACCGTGATTGCTCACTTATATTTCGTACCTAGGAGCATGGGTTAAGTCGGACGCGGAATAATCCCATATACTACATTGGTGTATGAAGCATCCAGTTTATAAGATAAAACGGAGCTGAGCGCTAAATGGAGCTGGCATGCAGCCGCTCCACGACTAGGCACTAGGGACGGCTTTGCACGATGATTACGTAAGTGTCACATTTGCGTTTCACCGTTCACCCCTTCAAACTTGTTGCAACTTTTTCGTTCTCTCTTGACCCTGACCATGAAAAAAAAGTTCAACATAAACACATAATTGCGTATGTTCCACACAGGGGCCAACTTCACTCCCTGTTATCAGGGTGGCGCAGAGGTTACTGTAACTTCATTACCTTCCACGCGTCTGTCATCCTAGATGGGGGCCATGGTGTCTATGGTTCCAAGAAAACAGAGTGGTACGCGTGAAGCAATATGGAGCGGAATTCTGCTCCCGATCTTTGGGTCATGTGTCTCATTTCTCTTGTCGAACTCCCAAACCGGGGCCTAATCTTTGTGAACTGTAATCCCACAGGTTACAACGATTAGACGTACATGTCAGATGATAGTCTTCTTCCCTTTCCCTTTCCTTTGTCTTCTGCATTATCCATTTTCTCCCTCACCTCCGTTGTCGTAGATAGCTCGAAACATGAGGTCGCGTGATTTACCTCCACGTTATATATCGTGTCACAGGAAATTGCTGTACCAGGCTCCGACTCGAAACCGCTGTACTCGACGTATTGAGGCGACATCGGATTTGCAGGTTTTCAAGAGTACCGTATTGGTGCGAGAAAATTAGGCGCATAGATGTATGAGATTCATTCCAAGAGTGCAAATGAGAGATGAATCAAGGCAGCCATATGCTTCAAGGTAGATGGAGTAGAGAAGTTGAGCGAGGGACGAAAGCAGGGAAGGGAGAGGGTCTTGATGATGAGGGACGTGGAAAAGCAACAGGAAGCTCAGCACCGACAAAGGCAACTGTATGCGATAAGCTATGTAACTGCACCACTTCCTTGACCGCGGTATGTTCCTCGAGCGTTTTGTTATGAGAGCGGGACGCGAAAGGATTTGGAGAAGGAAGCGGCTTTCATTAGTCGAGAAGGGTACGATTGTGCAACACCGAATAGAGCATACGACACTTGGGCACAACAAGCAGAGAAAGCAAGGCACAAAAACACGCAAAGGCGATCTTTAACTGCGGATACAGACCTGTCTCACCTTTTTTGGTGGAAGTCTGGATTGTAGGCACGAGGCAACTGAAATTCGTATTATTTTCCTGCGAAGACAATCATATTGACAACTTCAGCACAACTTACCGCTATATTCTCCACCCTCTTCGCGTTCCTTGTCGCCTGACTCAGGGGGGATACGTACAGCAACTAGCATTGACAATAGTGTAAGTTGTACCTTTCCAACCTCGGAATTCGGCCGCACAGTCAATCCGACCCGAAAAAGGGCACAAGGTGAGGTCAGTGCATTGGTCAGCAGCGGAACGCTTATTGGTTGCACATATTTAGCACTATTTGTTTCCGATTGACTACCAACCTATCGCATTCACCTCACTCATTGTTGATGGCCAACCATGCCATTTTTAAATTGGGCAAATAACTGCATATTCAGGCTCTGTGACACCGGAGATGGTATCAGCATTTCACCCACGAGTCCGGTGCAGTCCGCTTCTCGTGGGGGTGAGCCCGTTGGATGGATGGGCAATTCCGATCCCTTGGAAAAGCCCCTTCCCGAAAGCCTCTTAGCATCAGGTAAATGTCACCTACGAACGCCCGGTCCTTGATACCACCTAATCCTTGCCCAGATGTAATTGGCTCTTCACCGGCTCCAGTCATAACAGGGCCAAACGTTGAACCCGACAAACAGTCTCCATTACCCCCAGATAGCACAGTACTGGGCGTGAGTTTCCATGCGCCGTCCCATCCCACCTTGAGTGATGGCCGTGATAAACAGGCAAACGTGATTACGTCAACCAATGTTCCGAATAACCAACATATGCTTGAAGGGTCAACTAACTTCAAAATCGAGAACTCTATTTTGACGAATGCTCAAGGAAATGTCACCATCTATAAATTTGACGTTGGTAAGGTAGTCCGCATTTATGTAACAAACACGGTCACACCAACTTCGTTAGGTGGCCCGCTGAGTGACGATTTCAAGTCGCTAGTAAGTAGGTTCGGCAGGTTCTAAAATTTCGATGAAACGTTCATATACACACAGTTCATACAGCACGTTACAGGATCAATCAACGTCCAGGACCTGGATAAGAAGACGGCGAGATACTTTTTGGTCGGTGTCTTGAATTTACTGTTCCATACCATCGTGAACCACCATCGTAGAGCCAGGCAATTCGGAATGTTCCATGCGTGAATGCCGCGTTTAATGACTATACACCAGGGAATATGCGGCGTGTTACCTGCTTCGAAGGCACGAGGGAAGCACTTTTAGAAGAGATTGGACAATGGCTCATAGACTCGAGCGCGCTTCGACTATACCTACTCTCTGGCATTGCCGGTACTGGAAAATCTACTGTCGCTCAGACTGTTGCAGCGAGAGCAGATAATTTGCGTCTTCTTGGCGCATCGTTTTTCTTCTCGCGAGATGAAGCGGCTCTTAAAAATGCGGAGAAGTTGTTCACCACAATAGCATTTCAACTCTGTGCCCACGATAAGCAATTTTCTGACGCCATAGGAGATGTACTGAACGAAGACCAAGGGGCAGCAGCAGTGTTGAAAGATCCTCAGGAGCAACTTCGAGTGCTCATACTGGAACCATTGCGAAACATTGCCAAGGAGCGTCCCCTACCAACCCTCATCGTCATTGATGCTCTCGATGAGTGCGACGAACATGATGCGCCGACTGTTCTCGGAGCCCTGAATCGACTCGTACGGGAGCTACCCTGTTTCAAGGTCCTTGTGACCGCTCGTCCTCAGATACACCTTCCAGCCCTTCCATCTTATAACATTTTCTATCTTCAGAATATTGAAGACAAGATCATCAACAGTGATATCCAACGCTATTTGAAGCATAATCTTTCCCAGCCGCAAATTGCAGAAAGTACCTATGGCCTTACAACAGAGTGGAGTGCTAGCGAAGAGGAGATCGATTCTCTCGTCCAAGCTACCGATAGGCTCTTTATCATGGCCTCCACTGCAGTCCGCTTTATCTTGGATACGACTGTTTATAATCCTAGATCCCAAATGGAAGTATTGAAGGCCGATGACAAGGCCGCCCTCGGCGGCCTGGGGAACTTTTATAATGTCATTCTCCGCCGGGCCGTTCCCCTTGGGAATGCTTCAATGGCTCGGCGGTTCAACGTCATCGTCGGTACATTACTGACTGTTCAAGAACCTCTTCCCATAGGGACACTCGAGCATCTGACTCGCCCACTGTCCAAGGATGACATTAAGGGTGCCCTGGCGCACCTACGGTCTGTTGTTGCGCTCGACGATGACACGCCACGTATATACCATAAATCCTTTTTCGACTTTCTCACTGACCCTCAGCATTGCGCCAAAGACCTCCTGATTGACTTGGTAGCCCATCACACTCGAGTTGCGATCCTCTGCCTCCAGATAATGGGCAAGGACTTGAAGCAGAATGTCTTGAATGTCGGGGCTCCAGCGAGTTTCATGGATAACGATGATGGACTGGAAGCGGCAAGCATAACGTCAGAAGAACTAACTCAAAAGATCGGCAAGGAATTGCAGTATGCATGCATCTACTGGGCCAATCACGTCATGGGCGCAGATGCCGAAGATACCGAACTCATAAACCAAGTGGAAACCTTCCTGCATGCGCATTTATTACATTGGCTGGAAGCCCTGAGTTGGATTCGTAAATTAGATGTGGCTTACTCTGCCATTCGTTGCATTGCAAAGCGTATGGTATGATATTGATGATTACCTGCAAGATAATAGCCTGACAGATCACACAGAAGCTAACTTCTTCCGACTCGAACGTAATTATCGCCGATGCTCTACGTTTTATTCCAAGATTTTACGACCGCATTCGCCAATCTGCTCTTCACACCTATCATTCTGCCCTTCCCTTCACACCGATAGATTGTCCCTTATATACCAGTTGTTCTAAAGACACGATGCACCAGGTAGCTGGCATCCCGCCACAATGGGATGCTCTGATTACCGACTTTGACCAGGGACTCGGGGCATTTTATATTAAATTCTCGCTCGATGGCTCGAAATTTGCCTCAAGTTCTTCGTACGGAACAGAACGACGCCTTCGGGATGCGGAAAATGGAATGCTTATTCGCACTTACAAGGGTGATGTAACGGCGGTAGCAGATGACTTCTCCGTAACAGCCGTATCGGAGGATTGTGCTGTAACATTATGGAATGTGGCGAGTAACATACCAGTTGCGACAATTACCACGTCAAACAAGGTTGTCAATTTAGCATTGTCAACTGATGGGTCTCGACTTGCGGCGGGGTTGTCCGATGGTACTGCTAGCTTATGGGACACCGAAAATATGTCATTAATAGCTACCATCGAAGGCTACGCGCGCGAGGGAGGCAAAATCGATTTTGGCTCAGACGGTGGTCGACTTGCAGTCATGTGCGACGATGGCACGGTACAGTTGTGGAACGGAAACAATGGAAAATTTGTTGCCAGATTGGATTACAAGTCGAAGAAGCACGTCAATTTCATCTTCTCGGGTGATGGCTGTTGGCTTGCTTCCTTGGCGGAAGAGGGCGACGAAGACGACAAAAGTGGTGAGGATAACGGAGAAAACGGGGACAAGAATGACAATAACAACGATGGAGACGGCGAATGTGATACAGGCAACGCGGACGACGGATATAACGAAGGAAACAACGACTATCGATGCAGTTTAACGCTGTGGGACGGAGAGAAGGGAATCTTCGTTGCAGTTGCTAAAGGTGTCGGTGATAGAATGGCAATTTCAGAAGATGGGTCCCTGATTGCGATTGGAGGAAGGAAGGCGGTACAGGTTTGGGGTGGCAATCCTCTCTCACTTATCGATATTATCAATACCAAAGGGGGAATCTACACTCTGGCAATTTCACGCGGCGTTCTTGCCCTGGGAGGTCCTTCTGGCGATCTGAAGCTTTACGATATCAACACCCGCTCTGAAATCACGACGGTCGCATTCTATTCCGAAAATTTAAGGTTGTCACCTAACGGTATGAAGCTTGTTGCTGGAAATGTTTTTGGCGGCGCACTGTACGATGTCTCGCTCCTCAAGGCATATCTTCCTACATCCACGCAACCACACCGGCCGGAAGTTACTGCGTTAGCCTTCTCGCCCCACTCATCTAGGCTTGCCTCTGGATTCCAGGACGGCAGAGTCGAGTTATGGGACACAGATCGAACTGATCACGTAATTACTGATCACAACCTTCATTCCAGAGAGATTACCTCTCTTGCATTCTCGCTGGATGGCGAGCGATTCGCATCTGGTTCTGAAGACAGAACGGTCAGATTTTGGCATGGGAAAGATGGTGTGCCAATAGGTACACTTGAACACTCATTCCTTGATGTGCCCGCTTCAGTCGCATTCTCCCTTGACCTTGTCGCTGTCGCGACTTGGAGGACCATCGCTTTATTCAACCTCAAGTCACTTTCCCTTGTCGATACACTCGACCATGGCGGCCATTCTCTGACATTCTCTGCTGATGGTACCCTTCTAGCCTCAGCATCAGAAAGTGTCACTGTTTGGAATGTGGAGGAACGTGCCTCCATTGCTACATTCGCATCTAGATCTGATATCTATCGGATGACATTCTCGCCGGATGGCTTCCAGCTCGCCGCCCAGTTGACGTACAGAGATGGCGGTTTCGAATTCTTTGACCTCGTAAAAAAGCAAGCCTTTGAACTCACGGGGCATGAAGACCTTAGTTGGCACCCCAACTTCAGCAATGGCATCCTTATCTCATGGAAATCTGAGATTGGTAAGGACAGGATTGTAGGACGTTTTTCTGGACGCCATGAATGGATTCCGATCCTTTACGTTCCTGAAACCGTTGCTGATCGTGGCTTTGCTGTTTGTTCGTCTGTTGTGGCCTTGGGCTGTATCAATCGGCGTATCTACTTTGTGCGGTTTCCAACTACCAGTAACAATTAGCATGAATTCTACTACATTCGAGCAGGACGAGTGATGGTCTATTCAGATTGGAAGTATGAAGACTTGCCTAGGCGAGCAGTCATGCTCTTTCTAATTATGATACTGGACCCATCTTCGTATTGTTATACTCGTAGAACCAGTCTACATTATCCAGGCCAGCAACTCTTGGACACCGAAAATGGAAATCGCGGACAGGGGAAATTGTAAGTATAGTTAACCAAGATGAATTTTCACGCCCGCAATGTAGACGCAGATGTAGATCAAAGCATAGATTCCACAAACTTCATTCCCTCGTCTCTTCCGGTGTCATCGCCCCATTGGTGCCAGCCTTTCTCGCAGCCTCATTCTTCACAACAACCTCTTTCACTTGAAGACCAGCCTTGAGCTCGTCTTCGCTTACCATCGCGTGCTCCGGGTGCGGTGGCTTGAACGATTTTTTCTGCGCCTCTACTTGCTCTGCCAACTCGGATGCCCCTGTGGCGGCAGCGACGAAGCCAAGGAACGGAGGTGAGGGGTTGAGAGGGCGTGTACAAAATTCGGGGTGGGCTTGGAGACCGACGAAATAAGGATGGTCTGGTGTTGTGGTAACAATTAGACATAAAAATCGAGCATACAAAAAAAGAAAAGAGATAGCGGCGCACATACCTTTGAGCTCCAACACCTGCATCCTCTCCCCCTTCTCATCTTTACCCACGAAGCACAATCCCCTGTCCTGCAGGCGCTTCACGTAAGCTGGGTTAACTTCGTACCTATGGCGGTGCCTCTCCCATATTTTCCCAACTCCGCCGTAGAGCCCCCTTACCTTTGACCACACCTCGCTCCCGTCTTCAAAGACAGTCGGTCTCAGTCCAAGACGCATAGTACCTCCCATATGGGTGCGTGATATCTCAGGCATGAATATGATAACGGGGTGCTTGGCATCTGGGCCGAACTCGCCTGAGGTGGCATCTGAGGAACAGTTAAGGATTAGTATATGAGAGGAAGGAGATGTATTTCGACGAGACCTGGAATATCAAGCACGTTCCTTGCCCACTCTACCACAGCAAGCTGAAAGCCAAAACAGATACCGAGGAAGGGGACCTTCTGTTCTCTCGCGTACTTTATGGCAAGCATCATTCCCTCCGAGCCGCGTTGGCCAAATCCGCCAGGAACAAGGATCCCATTCGCACCGACGACGGCACGCCAAGCGTCATGGTATCGGGCCGGACTGGTTTCTTGAGTTTCAGGTTCAAGGTTGGAAGATTCAACCCACTAGAGAAACACAAATTATCAGCGGTCCGGAAGGAAAGGGGAAATGATACACACGGAAATAATCAAATTTCTGTGCACCCTAAACGCCGAATGTTCAAGCGCTTTTATTACGGACATGTACGAATCTTTGAGATCCGTGTATTTCCCCACAAGGGCGATATTGACGGAATCAAACAGCCGTTCTTGTCTTATCCTCGTCTTCAATCCTCCATTTAGATGGGGAGGGCAGCGGTCACCTACCCGGAAGTCATCTCCCTCCACCTTTTCCACAATGAGCACCCCCTATCCTTCATCTCCTGGGTAATATGGACCTTGTCAAGGTCGAGCCGCTTGGTAAGATACCCAACGATGCCCTGGCTCTGTAACAGGAGCGGGACGTGGTATACCGAGGTGACATCGTGGATGCCAAACACCTGCTCCTGCGCGACATGGCAGAACATGGATATTTTATCTTTTGTAGCGGGATTGAGAGGTTGAGGAACGAGCAAACGGCACGCGATCTAAACCAACACACACACGCACACACACGCACACGCACACACATACGCGCGTGTATAAGATTGCAGCGTTTGAGCAGGAGACACACATAAGTCAGACACGCACCAAATCGGGCAACAACCCCAAGCCTCTCAACGAATGCACCGTCGTCTGCGTCGGCTTGGTCTTTTGCTCTCCATGCATATCTGGCACGAGGGAAACATGGATCAACGCAAAGTTGGCATGGCCGACTCTAAACTGGAACTGCCTCATGGCCTCGATAAACGGGGCGGACTCGATGTCGCCTACGGTCCCGCCGAGCTCGACGATGCACACGTCGGGTGCTTCGTCTGTCTCATCCACGGGGATCTGGGACACGCGTTGGATCCAGTCTTGGATCGCGTTGGTGACGTGGGGAACGATTTGGACGGTCTTGCCGAGGTATTCGCCTTTTCTCTATTCTCAAAGCTTTAGTTACGAGGGCAGGGGAAGAAAAGTAAGAAGAGACCCTCACCTCTTTTTCAATTACCTCTCTATAAATCTTTCCCGTCGTGATGTTATTATCCCTCGACAGCGTGACGTTTAGATACCGCTCATAGTTCCCCAGATCAAGATCGACCTCTCCTCCATCGTTGAGCACATACACCTCGCCATGCTCAGTTGGCCTCATCGTCCCCGCGTCGATGTTCATGTACGGGTCGATCTTGATTGCCGTGACTTTGAGACCGGTCGTTTTGAGCAACAGACCGGTCGAGGAGGCTATCGTGAATAGAGAGAGAGGGTTTATCCAACGATCCATAGATAAAAGCAAGCAACTTACCAATGACACCTTTCCCAATCCCGCTGACGACGCCGCCCGACACAAGGATGTACTTGGTCATCGTGGCAGGGAGGAGGGAAAAAGTGACGGCTGCGACGATGGGACAAGCAATGCCAAACACTGGCATTTATTATTATTATCTAATAATCTAATATGGTAAACCCTATGTGCGTCCCTGCCCTCGCCCAAGCCAGCTCCTTCCACTGTCCGCCTCCCGCTTCATATACCTCACTTTGTCATCCCTCTTCCTCCATTCAGACTGCGCCCTTCCCCGATCCACACCATACGAACTTTTCCTCCCCTCCCCCTCCCCCTTCCTCAACCCAAACGACGAACTCACTTTCCGGTCCATTCCAGACCGAGCTCCCCTTCTCGGTGGCTCCCGCTCGGAAAACCCAAGTTTTTTGAGCATCATCATCGACACCTGAGGTTTCTTCATCATCCCTCCACCCTCCACCGCCCACTCTTTGAGCCCCTCCAACACGCCCATCTTGTCCGTCCGCATCTCGCTTGTTCGGGATGAATAGTACCCGAGCATGCTCATGAACGTTTCCTCCACCGCCCCTTCGTCCATCTCGCTTTTCAGTTCTTCCGCTTTGGTTTCGACCTCGTCGAGCACGCTGGCGTAGCCTGGAACATTGGCGAATAGCCGAGGACCTGTAGGCGCATATGCAGCCCTTCCTTGAAGTCCAAACACAGCTTTCTGTATCGCGGGTGGTGATCTTCCCTTGTCGGATTTAAAATCTCTCTTGATCCCAAACTCGTCAAAGTAAGCTTTCGGATCTTCATCCACCTTTCCTGCCAACTCCTTCACCTGCTTCTCCATATCCCTCACAGCCACAGGCTTGAGCGGCACCTCACCAAGCTCCCACGTGACGAACCCCATCTCCCAAGGAAGAAGCACCAAATCGCCTCTCCCCTCCCTTCCGCCTTCTCCGCCTCTCCCCGTCCTCCCAATCCGATGCACATACTGCTCCTTGCTCCCGGGAATCCCGACTTGAATCACCCTCGTGACACCAGGATAGTCCACCCCGCGAGCGCTGACATCCGAAGAGACCAACACCGCCGCTCCCGTCTTGTCCGATCGGAAATCTGCACTTGTCCTCGTCCGGCTTTCCATAGTCCTCTTGGAATGGATCTCGTATATCCGTGTGTTATTGCCAGCGGGCAACGCGGTGCTCTTGAGCTCCCGTAGCACCGTAGAAAAAAGCTGCGTCATTTTCGTCGTTGGGAAGAAAATGATCGTCTTGGATGACCCCGGGTTGACGAGCTGCTCGTGTGCGAGGAGCCGGACGAGGTGAGGCACCTGATCCGCGGCAGATGGTAGGACGGTGTAAAACTGCTTCACGCTTGTATGAACCGGCGCATCTTCCTCCCCCACGCAATTGATGAACAAGTGCTCCTTGTCCAACACCTCCCGAGCCACTTGCCTGATAGCCGGCGAGACCGTAGCAGAGAACAAAAATGTCTGCCTTTCCGGTGTCGGAGGAAGGTATTCCGCTATCGCATCAATATCGTCCCGAAATCCCATATCCAGCAACGAATCAGCCTCGTCTAGAATGAATGATTGGCTTTTTGCAAACGCTTCTTCAAATTCCTTTTCGCTTAAAAGATCCCTGAGTCTTCCGGGAGTGGCCACGACGAGATCCTTCCTCCCCCGATTCCAGTTCCTAACTTGTCTTCCCCGGCTCTCACCCCCAACTAAAAGCTGAACCTCGAACCCTTGGTGGTGCGTCGTCAACCTCAACGCCTCGTTTGCAATCTGCGTCGCCAACTCCCTTGTTGGGCTGATTACGAGCGCTCCCACGTTGTTCATCGCAAAGCTGCGCTTGGCCTTTGCCTCGAGAGCTGGATCTGAGATCAAACCCGCGTCTGAGAGCGACTTTTTCACGTGTTTGGATATGGAACGGAGGCGCGATTCAACTGCAGGGATAAGGAACGCAAGAGTTTTGCCTGTTCCCGTTTTGGCCTTGACGAGGAGGTCTCGAGGAGAGTCTCGAGAAGAATTAGAGGAGGGTTGGTAGGGGAGAGCGAGTTCGGGGAGGAGAGGTAGTACTTTAGATTGAACAGCAGACATATTGATGAGGTTGAATGGTTTTTCAATAAGGGCTTTCAGAGTGTTGGGATGTATACTTGTATCGAGGGATGAGAAGGCTAGCGTGTCTGTTTCTGCTACCGTTGTAGGGGTTCCTGTTCCAGGTAAGGCAGAAATTTTCGCAGCAGAGGCAGTAGCAGTGGTAGTCGACGAAAGCCGCCTTGACATCTCGTCAAAGAGGGCAACATGGGGTGAGTTATCCACGAGTCTTCCATTCCTTCGTGTAGTGTAGCTGTGCAAGCTTCTAAACGGACTGAAAGGTGTCACAGGTTGAGAGGTGGTTGAAGTTGGAAAAAAATGAACGCCCAGAAAAAGCCGAGAAGTTGATGAAAATCGTGAAAACCGAGCGAGTGGGGAGAATAGGAAAGCGACCATAAGGGCCGCTGTTGTAGCTGGAGATGAGCGTCGGTGTGAGTGAGGAACTTGAAGGAATTTTATGTGCTTTGGTAGGTGCGTTGGTTGTTTGGTTGTGCTTTCGGTCCACGCGAGTTTTGGCCACTCTATATTTCACCCATCATCGTACAAGATAGTGTAGTGGCTATGGTGGCTACAACCCGTGTACCTGACATTCTTGCTTAAACGTGGAGGTATTGTTGTGGTACTATGTAACGTTTCTCTTATCGATTGACATCCAGAACCGTTACACTAATATTTTGCATTTGCTTCTGCCTATTTGCTCCTGATACTATCAATGTGGTGTCCTATGTTGCGCAACACGGTTTTCATATGAGGATCAAGTTCGTATAGTTCCATCTTCGCAACGAGCGGGTGAAGATATCTATGAATCTTCAGGTTATATACGAAAGGGGGCTGCATCCCATCCGTGCAGTTCTTCATGCACGGTTCTACTTCCTGGAATGAACCGTCACAAAGTTTACATGAATCCAGACAGCAGTCCACGGCCTAGTCGATTAAATGATAGACAGTACATAGTAAGAAGAAAATGGATGAACGCTGCTCACTGTCTCGTAACGCTGCAACTTCGTTCGGAACTCCGTGACCTCAAGCTAGGGGATTAAATGTCAGACAGCATGTATGGAAAAGGGCAAGAACGACTCGGGGTAGTGCTCACCGTAGTCGGCTTGGATGCCTGTCCCGTAAATGTATTGTTTACCCTCCACTGGTAGATAGTGACTGATTCTCCCACTTACCGTTGATCCACGAGTAGTGAGATGGTGACTATCGAGCGAATAGACCATAGGAGATATTGTCAAGGCGACAATAACGGGATATAAGAGGAGCATAATAGAGCAAAGAACGATGTTATAGATCAGAGGACCTGCTTCAAGTGACCAGCACTGCGGAAATCTCACCACTCTGGACCCTTTATGCAATTTCGGTTGATGATTAGTAGTGCCTCCGATCTCCTGGAAACACCCAACGTGCCACGTGCCGCACCTAGCCATCACCTCGCTATGATATTGTTTGGTGCATTTTCGTAGACAATGTCTTTCACAACATCGCATCAGAAGGCTCACGGTTTCGATAAACTGCTATGAACATCCTCCTTGATGCGCTCAGAGAAGAGAGCCCAGCTGAGAATGCGCGAATAGCCTAGCGAAGGGGGTCGAGTCTGATGGAACCAGGGATTGTGTCACATCACAGGAAAGGATTCATCAGAAATTGATAGACCACGTCCGACCTGGCAACCGTAGGAGATACCATGTGATAGGCGGAAGCGCTGATACGTCTACAGGTACGCGGCTATGGACGTGTACAGCTTGCAAACCCGTATCAGCCACTTATTCGAACGGAGACCATCGCCCGCGAGCCAACCTACTGTCTTTTTTTTTTTTTCCCGAATAGCAGTGTTGATTGCATGTGCGGGACGTACAACGCCTAATGTACTAGCTAGTGTTATCATGTACGAAGTAGGCATTTTGTGATGTGTTGGTCATGAAAAGAGAGCGAAGAGAAAATAGACTGTTCCTTCCAACCTCTCGTAGTGTATACATCTTCTCTCTGTCTTCCCCTAGTGTACATCTAAAGGAGCGTCGTCGAAACTAGAGGCTGCTTTTTTTTTGTAAGAAAGCAAATACGCCAGCGTGGGACCGATCACCCCAAAAGATCGCTGAGTCAGCTGACCAAGCCGTTCCCACCCGCCTGCGCGCGTTCTCACAAACGGACTAATATGATTGATGTAGCTGTGACTCGCAATCGTCATAATGCCTTATTGCCGAGGGGACTGCTACCATCAGCCGGAAAAAAGAAGCGGTTTCATATAAAAAAGGTTCCCAATTGGCAAGCTTTTCGGCAGTGCTGGTCACTATTATGCTGCTTTCATCTGGCGCTATCTCGACTTTATTTGTTGTTGCCTCCACTGTCTTACGGATGGCCTTTTCACTTGAAAGTCACAATTTTGTTACTCGTTCAGATGTAAGTAGAAAGTTCCTCGTCATGATTGGAACCTGAACACACATTCATGGTGCAGCACCAACAAAGGATTTCACAACCCGGTGGGCTTTCCGAAGTAAGCAGGAAAGAATGTTCCAGCAGTGGAATCTAACAGTAGAACAAAGGAACTTCCGCCTGCCTACAGAAAGCGTGGCGATGCTGAGCGCTACCTACGGGCCAAGGGACGGTGGCAATTTACGAAGATGGTGAGTGCTACTCATTCTTGCGGTCTTTGACGTTAATACTTGATCCCATAGTTGCTGGGATGCTGCGTGGACAAATGCTCCCTCTGTAACGGAGACTTATCTACGTCAACAAAATATTGTATGTCGGCGTGCATCAGGACGGGGTACCCCGGCTACACCATGTATGATGAAGCAACACATGAATCTGTGCATTTGGTAAAAGAAAAAATCCTGAAATTTGAATCATAATTTAGACTTATTCCCCTGAAAAAAGAAATTGTCTCTGAAAAAGAGTTCCGAGGCTGCTCTGCTAATGCTGATGCCCCGGAAATTTACTAACCCACGTGTGACCGCGTATCCCATCGCATACCTTGTTCCCACAGTTTTCACTTTCGTTTCATTCAAGTCCTGGCATACCAGACCAGACCAGACATCGTTGATATCGGCCACGCTGATCCTCCCTTCCTCACCGCCACCTCCTTCACCTGCCCTGTTCTTCCACTGCTATGTGTGTAAGGCTCCTTACTCTCAAGAGCGCTGCGTGGGCCATCATCATGAAATTCGTGATAGCTCATCGCTCGAATGTTGATGTACGATTCTGCGTTCTGCGCTAGCCTTCTCCGGCTTACCATTTTTCTGTTGAACGAAATTCATGAAATAGACATTAACCACAGCCGCACGACTGTTGACGCGTTGACCATTATCAGATTCAATGGCGAGAGTACGATCGCCCTACCGACAAGCGAGAGAGGATTCCCACTCCACAACTGCACCACCAAATGGACCCCTGCGGATATCTTTGGCAACATCGACAAAGTTGCCCTTCTTCCAGACAAGCCCCCTTCCTCGACCAAAGAAGCAAGTCGATGTAAACACGCTTCTGGTACATTACTCATCATGATACTATCGTAGGTCCCGAAATGTATTCCATTTTCTGTGTCCCATACCCCCACTTCTGTCGAGGCAAACCCCGAACTGCCAGCCGAGAACACAAGATCAATGGCTCCGAGTCCCTTGCTGAAATTGGCAATTGCGGCATCCCATTGTAATGGAGGAGTGCATTCTATCCATGAAACAGTGTGGTTCTCGGACGAGCCAATGCAGAGACGCAAGAACGACTCTTGGCGCATCTTGGTCGCCAGATTTCTTGTCAACGACCGTAACAATCGGGCCATATCTAAATAAGTCCTCCAACTGCATTACAGGATTTTTTGCGACCGTCGCTGAACCTCATTCTGTAACCAACGCATTCTCAATCACCAGAGAGAGCTCTCTATTATAGAGACACAGCTGTTAGGCGGCCATGGTAAAGAATCTTTTAGCGTTTCTGCACCCCGCCTCGCCCCTAGAGAGCAAGGTACCCGATGCGCTCTGCCTGTTCCGTGACAGTAAGAAGGCTATAGTAGGTTTGCCGATACTAGCTAACCCTGAAAACAAGTAGATCTGGAGATAATTGAGGACGGAAATCTAATTTGCGATCTCGTCCAGAAGGGCCTGTCTTGTCCGCTCAAAGCATGCTGTAAGCTTAGTACAACATTCATGTTGAGGAGAACGTACCTGGTCCTCCATGTGCACAATAACGCCCATCAAGCTAGTGATACCACCAAAGGGTTCGGAGGTTTGACATTATCGTGCTTGCGTGATAGGATTGCAAAGTGGTTGGTTTTCTGTCGCACTCGCATCATGTTATCACAAGTATCATCTACTAATGGGGAATAATCTGCCAGGGGATGATCGATAATATCTCTTTGGCGTCGAAACAAATGAGATCTCATACAAGGACTGTGAGAGAGACATTCGGCTGAGCAAAAAATCCCGTGCAGTTACCGTGTTAGTGCGACATTTAGTCAACTGCCAGCATCAGACCGAGGCCCGCAACATCATAATTGTAAAAGAATGGCTTTAGCTCAGGCTGTTCATGATCAAAATGCGTCTCTTTTTATTGATCAGGACTGGTGTGATGGTACATGACTTGGGATCGGGACTGGCCCCACCAGAGTCTCTCCTATACCATTGAGTGCTGGCAGCCTTCTGATGCCGGCTTGAAGTATTTTGTGCACCCTGCTGGTGTATTGTAAAGAGAGATGTACCTGATCCATGCACCCCTGCATGCACGGCTTTACAACTTGGACTGAACCATCACAAAAGTTGCATGCATCCAGGCAGCAGTCCATGGCCTAGGGAATTAAATGTCAGATACTGGTATGTATGGAGAAGGAGCAAGAACGAATGATATTCACTCTCTCGTAACGTGCCCACTTCGTTTTGAAATCGTGGGGCGTTGACTGCGTAGATAACTGTTCCGTGAATCTATTATTTACACTCCACTAGTAGATAATGACCAATTTTCTACTTACTGATGACCCACGAGTAACAAAATGGCGACTTTCAAGCGAAAAGGTTATCTGTAAGACACTGAGGGCGGCAATAAAGAAGGCGGCAATAACGGGACGTGAAAAGAGCATAATAGCGCAAAGAAATTCGTGGATCAAAAGGCGAGCTGTGTCAGTGACCAGCACTGCCGAAAGTTCTGCCAACTTGAGTTCTTTATACAGGCTAGCTTTTTCGTGGTGTCACGTGTGGTGATCTGTCGGCCCTCGGAATCATTGTGTCAATGTCATGACACGAGAGAGGGAGGGGCGAAATATCTCTGGTCAACCATGACCTACTTGGCAACTATCGGAAATGCCGTGCGATTTCAATGCACATAGCTCTTGGCGCACGCACACGATGCAACCGAAAGCATTGGTCTGATGGGTGTTTTTGGAGTAACTCGCCCAAACACGCAACAGGGTTTCCATTTGGAGCCGTCAGTACCTCTGGCGCCGTAATTTAGGAACAACCTACATCAATGCATCCAGAGTAAGTAACGCAGCTGAGCCTTATGTCACGACTCAGTCCATGTACCGTATTAAACTTGTTAAACTATACTACAGAGGCAAGCAGTCGCAAGCCAATCTGGCTCAGGTATGATATGCTCCGATGCGGGTTCGTTTCACATTACTCGTTACTGGCTGTCCTACTCGTAGCGTGATAATACCACGCTGTTGGAATGTTTCACTACACGTGGATTGATGGTTGTCATGAAACTCGTTTCATTCAAGATGATGTAGCTGTAACTTGCAACCGTTATCATGTTGCCGAGCAGGGGCCAGCGTCAAATCACCATACCATGGCCGAAAGAAAAATGGAAAGAGCTTGCATGGCGTGTATAAAAGGATTCAAATTAACAATTTTGCGGCAGTGCTGGTCACCTACGCAGGTCCTGTGACCTATAACATTGTTCATTACACTATTATGCTCTTCTCAGCTGGTGCTATTGCCACCTTCATTGTCGTTGCCTTCACTCTCTTACAGATGGCATTTTCACTTGAAAATCACCATTTTATTCCTCGTATGGATGTGAGTAGGAAAAATCCATCACTATCTCATTACACAGTATGTTCATTGATGGCACAGCATAGTATATTTGAAGGCCTTGATGTTTCCACAGTAAGTAGGGAATGGACCTGCTGGTTGAAGCTAAATGGTAGAACCAAGGAACTGCCTCCGTACATTAAAGTTGAGCCAGTTTCTGCCAAAACACGCTACCTACGGTCCAAGATGGAATGGCAATGTCTGAAGACAGTGAGTACTACTCATCCCTGTTGTTTTCCATATATGCTGTCTAATATTGCATTCCATAGCTCATGCGATGCTACACAGAAACGTGTCTCCACTCTATTAATCATGAAGGATTCTTGGCCAGACAACAATGCATGGTACATTGCATGACTCCAGAGTATCCCCACGTTAGATATGAGGAGGATGCAGAGAGATATTTGCAATGGGAGAAAAAACTGGTGCTTGCTTTTAAATTTTGAAATTGGCATAGTTTAGACCATTTTTGCTTTAATATTGCCTACATGTGTGTTTAAATAAACCAATTCTTGTTATGAACATCCCAAGTCCCTTATAATTTATCATTTATTGTTTACCTAGACTTCCCATTCCTAATGTGTCATATAACATGTCTTCTTTGTGGATCTGATGTTTACCTCATTTTGCTTACTGATCATCTTTATCATTGCTTATTCATTAACACTTACAAAGCACTGTCATACCATGGGTATATAAGACTCCCTGCATTTGTCTTTAGACCCCAGACTTGAATGCTAAATACCTCCCCTGGATTACACTTACCTAGACACTCACTTGACTATTGTCTTCACTTGTGTTCTACCTCTGTGTGAGATTTCATAGCACATCTTTGTGGCACCATCACCTGAGGTCATTGCTACCTAGTTGATGTAACAATTCTGAGGGGGCAGGAGGAGCTGCAGATAAAGTAACACATCAGGAAAAGTGGAAGATGATAATTTTGTTGAGCTACATAACTGTACCTTAAGCAGCAGTGAAGCTTCTACCCAGGGAAGCTTGCAGTGCTGGTGTGATTGCAAAATCTGCCCACTGTTGTTGAGGGTGACTATTGTTTTTGTTTTTTTTGAATAGCAGGGGTGTTGCATTTGTGAAGCAACTACAGACACTTAAGTAAACTAGTAGTACTGTCAAATGAAAAGGGACTATTTAGCTGAGATGGTATGCATGAAAAGGAAAAAGAAGAAAAGAAGGTCCTTCCAACCTCTCACAATGTATGCCACTTCTCCCTGTAAACATCTTTTAATGTACATTGGGGGGTGTCCTTGAAGCTAAAGGCCATTTTGTTTTTATTTAGGCACAGTGACTCAAAAAACTGGCCCAATGTGTTATGAACGATAAGGCCCCATTCATTTCTTTCTATGCATTCCATTACTATACTTTACTTATCCCTTCTTGTCTCATTAGATTTCCCTTTAGAGCAACTTATGGAATGTTCTACATCTTAAACTATCGGACATAAATAAGCTATTTAGTCAACGGAATAATGACTTTATTCTGTAGCTTACCTATCGGATGTAAATAAGCTACTCAACAATATGTTAGAAATGATAAACTATATAAAAAGGATAGGGTTAACTCACCTCAGTCAATGGAATAATGACTGAGGTGATTAGGCGTTGTTGTGTACAGTATAATGTATCTACTGTATAGTACTAAGCCACTGAAAACGGAAGCAAAATGTCGAATGTAAAGTATTTGAATACGTACTACCGCATATGGTAATACCATAAAAGGAATGTAATGTCTGAGACATTTGCAGGGTTGTTCGTCAACTCTCAACACTCCCCCTCAAGCCCACACCAGTCCTAGACTTGAAGCGAAATGCTTGACCTTAGCACTAGGAAGTGCTTTTGTTAAGGTATCCACTACCATTTGATCCGTAGGACAATAGATAAGTCGTATTTTGCCTTCCTCGACAATCCAACAGATAAAGTGAAAACGCACATCTATATGCTTCATACGTGCATGATACTGATGGTCCTTTGCTAATGCAATCACCCCTTGATTATCAGAGAATAACATGGTAGGACCTGAGAACGATCCAAAGACTTGGGTCATCAGGGTCCTCAGCCACAACCCTTCTTTGACGGCATGGGTTGCTGCTGCGTACTCGGCTTCCGTAGTCAACAACACTATGATATCTTGTCGCTTTGAACTCCATGAAACGGCTCCCCTGTTAATGAGGTACACATATCCTGAGATTGCTTTTCTATCTTCATGCATTGATCCATCCGCATCGGTATAACCCGTTAGCTCCATCTCCTTCGCACTGTATGTCAACTCCAAGTCCGCAGAGCCCGCAAGATATGCAAAAACTCGTTGAACAGCATCCCAATGTGCCGGTTCCGGATTGTTCAGATACCTAGACAGGGTACCCACAGCGTATGAAATATCTGGCCTAGTACCCAATGCTGCATAGTTCAATGCTCCAACGGCTTCATGATAAGGTCTGTTTTTCATTGTTGCATGATCCTGAGCTGATCGGGGTGAATCCGCAGTCGATAACTTGGAATTTGGGTCCATGGGGATTGATACCAGCTTGACATGTTCAAAGCCGTATTGTTGTATGATGGAACAGATATATGATGCTTGTGAGAGGGAAATGGTATGTCGTTCATGGTCCTGTTTGATGGAAAATCCTAAAATCCAATGGATCTCACCCATATCTGATAGTTTGAATTCTTTTTCAAGCTCCTCCTTCGTTTTCATCATCAAATCAACTGATGATGTAATAATCATCAAATCGTCGACGTGCGCCACAATGATAATGGTGTGTCCATCCTCGTTGAAGTAGAATACCGCTTGGTCTACCTCACACCTCTGCATCCTCAACTGATCTCTCAAGACTCCCCATAGTTGTTGGTACCAATGATGCGTGGACTGCTTCAACCCATATAACAGCTTTAAAAGCCTCAAAACTTGTTTTGAATTCGGTGTGAGACTCAAAACAGGTGGGAGCTTCATGTATATGATCTCTCCTTCCTCGAATTCTCTGTTGAGGTATGCATTCTTCATGTTTACTTGATGAATCTCATGGTTATTCATAGCAGCCATTGCAAGCATAATTCGGATTGAGGCTGTCTTTGCAACAGGTGCGTACATGTTGAAGAAATCGACTCCCGGTATTTGAGAAAAACCCTGAGCAACTAACCTCGCTTTATAGCAAACGATGTTGCCCGCAGCATCCTTTTTTAGGGCAAAAACCCAGCAACAACCGATGGTGTGTGCACCAGTAGGCAAGTCTTCAACCCTCCATGTTCCATGTGCCTCCAACACTAACTTCTCTTCCTCCATCGCTTCTTTCCATCTAGGCCAATCAGGGCTACACATTGCTTCATTCAACGAGGTAGGTTCCAAACCCTCAGCCTCACTCATAGCAGCTGCCATGGCAAGACCCAATACGTCTTTGTTTAACTCAGGTAAGAGCACTTGATCCCCCTGACAATCTTGTTCTAACTGTACTCCTTTAGGTATGTTTTGTGTATGGCCGTCCGCAGTAAACTTGCTGGATTGAATATCACGAATATAGTGGCTAGGTGTTTTAATCCTAGTAGAACGGCGTAACAGTGGTAATGTTGGGTTAGGTGGCTCAGGTGGAGTCGGCGAGACATGCGGAATGGGATCAGTTATGAGTTCTTCAGCAACCTCGAGTTCGTCCTCCTCATCCTCCTCCAGTCCACTTAAGCCTCCTCCTACATGGTTGAGGTCTTCATCGGCTACTTCATCAGCTATACTCCCCCTGACCTCAGCCAATTCCAGTTCTTCATCCACCACCACGACAGGTATGTCCTCTCGAGAGAAGATAACACTCTGCTCCACACTAATTGACCTTTTTTCAGGCCAATAAACACGACTTGCATTGCTATTAACATCAAAACTGACCCAACATCCCTTACAAGCACGCGGATCAAGTTTTCTGCCTGATGTGTCGTGGACCCAAATGGTAGATCCCCAAATCAGTAAGTGTTTAATAATAGGGGCTTCACCATTTAACAATTCGTAGGGGGTTTTTCCAATAGGTAATGCTCGAGTCCATGAGTGGTTCTTCAACCATACAGCGTGAAATAATGCCTCGCCCCACAGTGCATGAGGCATCTTAGCGGTCAACAGCATAGCACGGACCCATTCAATAAGGGTATGGTTGAGACGTTCTGCAACCCCATTCTCCTCTGGCATGTTGTGGACCATGAGTTTACACTCACTCCCGTGCTCCTCCAGGTATGTGATGAATTCTTCGTTTAGGTATTCACCACCTCTATCAGTATGGAGGCATTTTACCTCCACATCCCTATGGTTGCGAACCCAGGCCACAAACAACTTGTAAGCGGTAAAGACTTCATTCTTGGATCGCAATAATGAGATCAACGTCCAGCATGTGTAGTCATCAGTAAAGCTGACATTGATACGGTTTATGATTCACTGAGTTAATGTTACAAGCTGAGAAGCTTGTTATTAATCAGTTCCTCAAAGTATACACAGTTTGACTGTTAATACTAAGCTGACGCTTAGCTTGTATTCCAGTAGTACTTATATAAAGACAGGAAGGTCCCCTGATAGTGGGACGCGTAATCTATGGCGCAATAGTGGTATCATATGGTATCATAGATGAGTAATGAATAAGTAAGCATAGGTAATAAAGAATGTGTAAATGGACAAGGGTTAGTCCGATGAAATGATAAGCATAATGAGTAAGAAGGAAAATGAGTGGTTAACTGTAACAGACATAGTACTTGCGTCCGCCAAATGTAGCTGTCCTGCAAGGGCCCCAGAGGTCCGAATGAACCTCATCGCAAAAAGATAGAGCTTGCTCCCCCTGACGTACATTCGCGATAGGTTTTCATGTCGTCTTAGCAAGGATGCACGCGTGGCAGTCAAAGTCTTTATTGCCATCAGCTAGCTTGACACCAACAATAATACCTTGGCGTAGGAGATCGAGAATGGGTTCCAAAGCGATATGTCCCATG